>JAPJBO010000377.1:0-206827 GCA_030068145.1 Diplonema papillatum | reverse complement strand
CCGAGTCCGCGCACGATGGCTACCCTAGGCCGCCCAGCCTCGAGGCAGCGAGGCCTGCACCCACTCGGTGTCCCCCAGCTCGGCCCCGAGGGTCCTCGCCAGGGCTCGCCGCATGAAGGCGTCCACCCTCCCGTAGTCCGCCACCGGGCCCGTGGCCCGCATGAGGGAGACCACGCAGACGAACCCCGCGCACGAGTTCAACAGGGCCAGGGCCGTGTGTGGGTCCGGGAGGCTGGCAATGGCCCTTGCCCGCTTCTCGGCCCTGTCCAGGACCTTTGCCACCGCCTCCCGCACCGCGGCCTCGGACCCACAGGGTGCTCCCAGAATCTCCCAGCTCTCCAGTGAACACCGGGTCATGGCCGCGAACTCGTCCGGCACCCGCTCGCCCGCGAGGCAGACCACCTCGCTCTTCCCTCTGTTGAGGTGCATTCCCACCGCGCCCCCCTCCAGCTCGAATGCGGCGAGCCACGCGATCAGGTGCTCCCATAGCCCCGCCGCGGCGCCATCATCCAGGTAGAACGCTCGCGCGTCTAGCTGGGACACCCGCAACGCGTCCGGTTGTGCTGGGGGGGCCGGCTCCTGTACCGGGGGGGCTGGTGCCTGTACCGGGGGGGCTGGTACCTGTACCGGGGGGGCTGGTACCTGTACCGGGGGGGCTGGTACCTGTACCGGGGGGGCTGGTTCCTGTACCGGGTTTGCTGGGCCCGCCCCTGCCCCGTCCACCTCCATGTCCTGTTGCTGTGGTTGTTGTTGTTGTTGTTCTTGGGGCTGGGCCGGGGCTAGGGCCCCCTGCGGAATATCATTGGCCCCCAAGGGTGGCAGCCGCTCGGCCAGGGACAAGTCCACTTTCCGCAGGACCTTCTCCAACACGAGACAGAAGAACAACGGCCCGAGTGGGTCCCCCTGTTGCACTCCGCACTCGGACCAGACCACTTCCTCCCCGAAGGAAAGCCGTGACCTGCGCCCGTACGCCGCTATCGCGTATGGCAGGAGGCCTGGGGCGCTCTCGGCCACTGCCTGCAAGATGGCCTCCCTGCTCACCTTGTTAAAGGCGTTCTGCAGGTCCACCTTCAGGATCCCTCGCCCTTGGCCGTCGCGCCGGTACGCCTCTCCCACGCACCGCATCGCGCAGACCATGGCGTCGGCGCCGGACTTCATCCCGACCCCGGTCTGGCCGCACCTCTCCAGGATGGGCTTCACTGCCTGCACCACGGACTTGTCCCTGGCCAAGATCTTGGCTGCCATCCTCCTCAGGACCTCTCCGCAGGCGATGGGCCGGAGACCCCCGTCCTTCTTCTCGAGGGCCACTAGCCTGGCCCCAAACCCGTGCGGCCGGGCCTCGTCCGGGAGGCTCCCGGTGGCGATCCGCGCGATCACCGCCACCAGGGGGGCCCTTATCGGCGAGCCCGGGCTCACCAGGTCCAGCAGGTGCTGCGCCGACAGCCCCGACGGCCCTGGCGCCGTCCCTCGGGGGAGCGCCCTCAGCGTCTTAATGACGATCCCCCAAGAGACGTCGATCTCCGCGTTCGCCTGTGGTGGTATTGGGGGGAGGGGGGGTTCTGGCGCCTGTGGGTGTTTTTCTCTCATGACCCCCAGTGTCTCCTCGTTCACTGGGGCCACCTTCGCCGCCGAGAGCGCGGCCACCGCCTTCCCGAACCACCGGGCCTTCGTCTTGCGGATGACCTGCTGGATGGTCTTCGCATCCAGCTGGTCGGCGTCCTCCACGTCTGTCGCCAGACCGACGAACCGCCCGATCTGGTTGTCGTCCTCGTCCATCACGAGGAACCGGACCGGGGGCACGCCCGCCTGCCTCCTGCCTGCCGCCACTTCCTGCGCCTCCGTCCAGAGCTCGCCGAACCTGCCGTGCGCCCAAAGGTGGCAGCGACTCCTCAGGGCGGCCGCCACCTTCTTCCTCCCCCCTCTGCGCGGTTTGAAGAGGACGAGGGTGGCGAAGGAGTGTAACCGGAGCCACCCGGTTACGCTCCCCGTGGCCGCCAGCTGTAGCGCCTTCGCCAGCTGCGCGGCCACCACCAGCTGCGCATCCAGCGGGATCCGCTCCAGCTTGGGCACAGCCAGTGCGCTGACCTCCGCGAACGAGAACGGCATCTCCTCCTCGAACGCTGCGTGGGCCGGCCCCGCCGCTGGGTCGGCTGCCTGGCCTGCCGCCGGGGCTCGGCGTCGGTGGTTGTCGGCCGGTGGTGCCGCCGGGGCCGCGTCCGGGCGGTACGCCCGCGACAGGGGGCACATGTTCCTGTGCCTGCCCTGGACTCCCGGCAGGCGCCCGCAGAGGCAGACCGGCGGCGGGGCGGCCGGGGCCGGTGGGGGGGGCGCGGCGGGCCCCGGGTGCGGCTCGACGCAACCATCCACGGTGAGGTCGTCCCCACCGCGCCCCAGCGATCTCGTTGCGGACCTGTGTGTGTGTCCCCCCTTCCCCTTCCTGTTGGGTGTCCTTTCTGGGGGTGCCGCGCTCGCCGCCGAGCGGCCGAGCCCGCTCAGTCGCCTGAGGTCTTCGGCCGCTTGGCGGGGTTCTCGGCACCAGGGCCCGGCCCCTGGGCCTCCCCCATGGGCGCGTCGCTCCCCGGGTCCTTGTGCTCGCCGGGTTGGGGGGGGTCGGCCTCTGGCCGCTGCGACCCCATGAGGACGTCGCAGCCCGGGGGTCCGGGGGGATCTTTTTTGATGGCGAGGGCGGCGAGGGCGAGGGCGAGGCGGCACTCCTTGTCCTCCTTCATTTGGGCGAGGGCCTCTGTGGCCTCCGCCGCCTCCAAGAAGGCGACGTCCCTCCTCCCCTCCCTCTCCCCGACTTGCAGATGCAAGGATCTGCGGGGCCACTGCCTCGCTTCTTCGAGGGCGATCCCCTCCCTCTCCTTCCCCTCGCGCGTCATCTGCGCTTTCTGGGCCTCGTACTCCTGGGAGAGTGCAAGGGCCCCGGCGGCGTGCGCCTTCAGCCCGGCCTCCATATACCGGACGCACGTCCCGTACATGTTCCCCCAGGCCCGGGCCGCCACCTCCGCCCTGTGCATGGCGGAGTGGTGCTCCACCTCTCCCCGGGTGGCGACCACCGCCCCGCAGCCCGAGCAGACCTCGCCCGCGAAGCCCAGCTCCGTAAGCGCGAGCGGCTCTGACTCGCGCATGGCTGCCCACAGGGCGGCGGCTTCGGTGAGGGCTGCCCACCTGATGGCGGCCCTCAGCTCCTCCTCCTTGAGCAGGAGCGCCTCCCCGGGGTCGAAAGGGCTGTCCCACCTCCACTCCGGAGCGGGCTCCGCCGGGGAGGAGGTCCGCTCCGTGGGTGCGGCGGGCGGCTCCGGGAGCTGGCGGGAGAAGGCCCACGGGGCTACAGGGGCGGTCTGGAACCGGGCGGCGACCGGGGAGGACCCGGTCGCTTGGGGGGGGGAGAAAGGGGAAGGCACACCGTCGACCGGCTCCCACCTTCGAGGCAGACGACCCATCAGCCGTGGGTCCTGCGGGTGCGCCGCCTCGCACGCTGCGTCGTTGCAGCCTTCGACGTCGCACGCTGCGACGTGGCGGTGCCGGCACCCGGCCCGACGGCACCCCAAGGCCGTCAGGGCCTCGATGCAGGCCGGTGTGGGCACGTGCCTGAAGCGGCACGGCTGGCGGCTGCATCCGCCGGGCGAGTTGAACTCGCGGCAGAGGGGGCGGTCCCCCCTGCGGTCCTCCTGCGGCGGGGGCGCTCTCCCGCCGGCCTTCTGCGGTGCAGCCGTCGCTGCCCTTCTCGATGCGGCCTCTCCGGGCCCCTGTCGTTGCTTTGCGGTCGTCACCGCCTTCGACGTCGGCTTCGAGGCCGTCGGCTGCGCGGCTGCCGCCCTCCGCCCCTCGCTGACATGCGGGGGCTGGCGGCCAGGCGATCCGACTGTTTTCCAGCCGGATCGGGTCATCCTGGGGGGCGCGCGTTGTGTGTGTGTGTGAGGTTCTTTGTGTGTGCGTGCGGGTGTGTGCGTGTGTTCTTTTTTTTTTTCCGTGCGTGTGTGCGGGGTAGTAGGTGGTGGGGGTAGGTGGTGTGTGAGTTGTAGCGCGCGTGTGCGAGCTAGGGGTGAACACAAAGTGCGGGGCTTGCGTCCTGCACCGTGCGCCTCTCTAGCTCGCTTCCTTTGGTACCAACTTCCTTTGTTCTCTCCCTTTTTTTTTTGTTACGCCGCTCCACCCGGCCCTTGGGACCCCGTTACGCGCTCATGGGGGTTCCATTTTCATGGGCGCGGAAACCAAACGGGAAAAGAGGAAAATTCCACCACGAATACACAAGCATGTCCGCCTTACTCTATTTTACTGGGGGCTGTTTTGGTTTTGGTGGCGTACCACCTGCCCTTTTCGTCCTGTGGTGGCGAGCCGCCCACATGACCTTGCATTTTTGTGTTCTCTTTTTTTTTTTTCCCTTGCGTATTGGCCTGTTTGTGTATTCGCGTTTTGAAGGTGGTGGGGGGGGAAATGGTAAACATTCTGAAAAACACGGCATTTGCCAAAACGACAAAATTTCGGGGGCCTATCACCCAGCCGCTCGGACTAGAACTCATAATTTACGTGGCGTCTCTCTTAAAAGGTGCACGAAATTTTTGGGCCGAACCACCTTAGAGCGCGGCGCCGCGCACGGGGGCTCGGGTCACAGAAAATTTCGAACCAGACGCCTGTACAAGTGGGGGCGTTTTTTTCGGGAATGACTTTTTCACCCCGCCGGTCGGACTTTGTGTCAAAATTTCCAGAAAATTTTTTCAAAATTTTTTTTTTCACCTTAGAGCGCGCCGCCCCCCCCCTCCCCCACCCCGGGGCGGGTTCCGGGTCAAAAAAGATTTTCGAAAAAAAAGTAGTTTTTTCGAGGTTTTTGGGGTGTTTAAGCGCGTTTTGGGGGTTCAAAGTCGTTTTTTCGACTGAAAAATTTTCGGTGACCAAAACCACCTTGGTGAAATTTAGGGCGCCCAGGCGGGTTCCGGGTGGAATTTTTGGTCGAAAAAAATTTCGAAATTTTACTTCATTTTTCGGACTTTTTCGAGTACTTTGACTCGTTTTTTTTTGAAATTTTTTTCGGTTTTTCTTCCCCAACCCGGGCCGATAGGCCCGGGTTGGGGAAGTAAACACGCTCCGAAGGAGCGTGACTATAAATATTTGTGGCTTCAAAACCCGTCCGTCCGTCACAGTAAGATTTTCCTTGTTTAAAATTCACCTTTGTCGAAAATTTTTATAAAACTCAAAAAAAAAAATTCAATAGGGTCCCCTACAGAAATCCGCGAAATAGCCTATAACCAGTCCAGGTGTCAGGATACTATAAATATTTGTGGCTTCAAAACCCGTCCGTCCGTCACAGTAAGATTTTCCTTGTTTAAAATTCACCTTCGTCGAAAATTTTTATAAAACTCAAAAAAAAAAATTCAATAGGGTCCCCTACAGAAATCCGCGAAATAGCCTATAACCAGTCCAGGTGTCAGGATTGGTCGGGTTTGCAGCACAGGTTTGTAACGTTTTTGTGCACCGCACCAACGACTCTCAAACTTTCTTACAGGTACTGCTTTGAAGAATCCAGGGGCAGTCCGCAAACCCGAAAAAATTAAAGGAAGAATTCGACATACTGTACTCACACTCTTGTGGCTTCCCCCTTTTGCGCATCGCTTCATCGATTCATTGCTTCATCTATTGCTTTGCGTTCTTTGTTGACTTCTTGTGCAGCAAGCTGGACCCTAAGTGCAATGCAAACAACACACCTTTCGTTCTGCCACTGTTTGTTGTAGGTGCTGTTGATGCTGTTGATGCTGTTGATGCTGTTGATGCTGTTGCTGCTGTTGCTGCTGTTGCTGCTGTAGGTGCTGTAGGTGCTGTAGGTGCTGTTGGTGCTGTTGGTGCTGTTGGTGCTGTTGGTGCTGTTGGTGCTGTTGGTGCTGTTGGTGCTGTTGGTGCTGTTGGTGCTGTTGGTGCTGTTGGTGCTGTTGGTGCTGTTGGTGCTGTTGGTGCTGTTGGTGCTGTTGGTGCTGTTGGTGCTGTTGGTGCTGTTGGTGCTGTTGGTGCTGTTGGTGCTGTTGCTGCTGTTGGTGCTGTTGCTGCTGTTGGTGCTGTTGCTGCTGTTGGTGCTGTTGGTGCTGTTGGTGCTGTTGGTGCTGTTGGTGCTGTTGGTGCTGTTGGTGCTGTTGGTGCTGTTGGTGCTGTTGGTGCTGTTGGTGCTGTTGGTGCTGTTGGTGCTGTTGGTGCTGTTGGTGCTGTTGGTGCTGTTGGTGCTGTTGGTGCTGTTGGTGCTGTTGGTGCTGTTGGTGCTGTTGGTGCTGTTGGTGCTGTTGGTGCTGTTGGTGCTGTTGCTGCTGTTGCTGCTGTGTGCTGTGCTGTAGGTGCTGTAGGTGCTGTTGGTGCTGTTGGTGCTGTTGGTGCTGTTGGTGCTGTTGTTCTGTTGGTGCTGTTGGTGCTGTTGGTGCTGTTGGTGCTGTTGGTGCTGTTGGTGCTGTTGGTGCTGTTGGTGCTGTTGGTGCTGTTGGTGCTGTTGGTGCTGTTGGTGCTGTTGGTGCTGTTGGTGCTGTTGGTGCTGTTGTTAAACTTGGGCAATGGTATGTGTTTGTTTCTGCTTCCTGACTCCTGCTGACGCTCCCCCCTCATCTTCTGATTCTCTATCTGCTGCCCCTGCTGCTGCCAGCTGTTACCCTGGCTGCCCCTCCTAGCTGATGCTCATCTTGCTTATTCCCCTGTTGATGCAGCTGCTGCTGCTCCTCTATCTGCTGCCCCTCTAGCTGCTGCTCCTCCAGCTGCTCCTGTCTTGCCTCCAGTGGTTGCTCATCTTGCTTCCTTCTTGCTGCTGCTCCTCGAGCTGCTGCTCATCTTCCTTCTTCCCTCTTGCTGTAGCTCTTCCTCCTGCTTCTGCTCCTCTATCTGCTGCCCCTCTAGCTGTTCTATCCTCTAGCTGCTGCTCATCTTGCTTCTTTCTCTCTTGCTGCAGCTCTTCCTCCTGCTTCTGCTCCTCTTTCTGTTGCCCCTCTAGCTGTTTTATCCTAGCTGCTGCTCCTCTAGCTGCTACTCATCTTGCTTCTTCCCTCTTTGCTGCTCCTCGAGCTGCTCCTCATCTTGCTGCTGCTCATCTTCCTTCTTCCCTCTTGCTGTAGCTCTTCCTCCTGCTTCTGCTCCTCTATCTGCTGCCCCTCTAGCTGTTCTATCCTCTAGCTGCTGCTCATCTTACTTCTTTCTCTCTTTTTGCTGCAGCTCTTCCTCCTGCTTCTGCTCCTCTATCTGCTGCCCCTCTAGCTGTTCTATCCTCTAGCTGCTGCTCATCTTGCTTCTTTCCTCCTGCTGCTGCTCCTCGAGCTGCTGCTCATCTTGTTCCTGCTCATCTTCCTTCTTCCCCTCTTGCTGTAGCTTTTCCTCTGCTTCTGCTCCTCCATCTGCTGCTCCTCTAGCTGCTCCTTTCTTGCCTCTAGCTGCTGCTCATCTTGCTTCTTTTTTTTTTTTTTGGAAGAATCGTACGGGGGCCTTCGAGGCAAACTGGGAAAAATGGGCAAGACAAGCAAGTTCCAAAAGGGGAAGTTCAAATACTTCGTTTGTGGGCCGACACTCGGGTATTCTCCGGTGTCTTTTCGATTGGTGTGACTCAGTCCCTCCTGCTGCAAATTTTGTGAAATGCAGGAGTGGACTTGTCACAGCCAACCGCACAGACAGCCTTGATTTTTTTTTAAACACCAGGCCGTACAGTTTGCCAGACAAGAAACCTGGTGCCTGACCTGGTGGGTTCTCCGGGTTCACTTCTTCACAACGAAAAACGGCACAACCACGAACACAGACAGGCGCGGTTTGAACCTGCAACCGGCGCCTGCCCCACGGCACTGGGGACTCAGAAAAACGAAAGGAGAGTCGGCTAAGGGCCTGGAAAGGCCGCGGCTCAGCCACAAGCCGCCACCTGTCACTCAGACTGGGGCCAACTAATTCAAAAAACCGGGGGCACATTGGTAACCATCCCGATTTTACCCCGCCTTCACGATGAGAGGGCCACAAGGGAGTCAAACTTGGCAAGGCTCACCTGGAAGGTGCCTCTTTGCACCGCCCCCCCCGTTCCTGCTGGGCAGCTTGGGGCAGGATCTTTTACGCCCGGGAAGGGTAGGTGCGCAGCTCGGATGCCAGATACGAAGTAAGGGGCTTTCACCCACAGCAAAGGTACTGCTTGCCTTGGCTGCGTTTCGAAAAACACGTTTCCAGGGGACACCGCGAGGAGGTGGCAAGTCAGATTTTGTCCCCCAGCTGCTGCTCCTCTAGCTGCTCCTTTCTTGCCTCTGCTTCTGCTCCTCCATCTGCTGCTCCTCTAGCTGCTCCTTTCTTGCCTCTAGCTGCTGCTCATCTTGCTTCTTTCCTCTTGCTGCTGCTCCTCGAGCTGCTGCTCATCTTGCTCCGGCTCGTCTTCCTTCTCCCCCTCTTGCTGTAGCTCTTCCTCCTGCTTCTGCTCCTCTACCTGCTGCCCTTCTAGCAGTTCTATCATCTAGCTGCTGCTCCTCTTGCTTCTTCCTCTTGCTGCTCCTCCTCTATCTGCTGCCCCTCTAGCTGTTTTATCTTCTAGCTGCTGCTCCTCCTGTCTGCTGCTCATCACGCTACGGCTCGATAGCAAGACCTCAAATTCCCAAAGAGTCGCGTCTGAATGATAAAGAGCGGCCCAAGAACGACTGCAAATTGGCCGATAATCAAACAGCGGCGCAAGAACGACTGCAACTGTGGGCGGCAATGACAGATGACAGATGAACGGAGCTAGACCACAAATGTCCAAAGAGCCATGCCCGACTGACAGCAAACGGCCAAAGTGCGGTACGAGAACGACTGCAAATGTCCATAACACCTGTCTTTTTTTCCTTCAAGGACAGCAGATGACCGCAGAACGGTACCAGAATGACAGCCAATGTCCAAGGAGCGGCACCAGAACGACTGCAGATCGCCAGGGATTGCCCCAAGAATGACAGCCATTGACCAATGAACAGCGTTAGAATTACACAAATGCCCATGAGCCACGCCTGAATGACAGTGAACGGGCAAAAGAGCGGCGCTAGAACGACTGCAATGGCCAAACTACGGAACGAGAACGACTGCAACTGGCCGGAGATCGCCCAGGAAGGACAGCCAATGACCAAAGAGCGGCACCAGAATGACAGTGAACGGCCATAGAGCGGTACCAGAACGACTGTGCCAGAATGCCAGCCAATGGCCAAGGAATGCGCCAGAACGACTGCAGATTGCCAGAGATCGCCCCCAGAATGACAGCCAATGACCCGCAAGCGGCACTAGAATGACTGCCTATGACCAACGAACGGCGCTAAAATGACCACAAATGCCCATGAGTCACACCTGAATGACGGACCAAGAGCGGCGCTGAAACGACTGCAATGGCCAAACTGCGGAACGAGAACGACTACAACTGGCCGGAGATCGCCCAGGAAGGACAGCCAATGACCAACGAGCGGTACCAGAATGACAGTGAACGGCCATCGAGCGGTACCAGAACGACTGTGCCAGAATGCCAGCAAATGGCCAAGGAGCGGCGCCAGAACGACTCCCAATGACCAAAGAATGCCGCCAGAACGACTACAAATGCCCATAGAGCCTGAAGGACGGCGGTCGGCCAAAGAGCGGCGCTAGAACGACTGCAAATGTCCAAAGAACGGCGCTTGAACGACTGCAAATTGCCCAAGAGCAGCGCCAGCATGACTGAAAATGGCCAAACTGCGGCGCGAGAACGACTGCAACAGGCTGGAGACCGCCCAGGAATGACAGCCAATGACCAAAGAGCGGCACCAGAATGACAGTGAACAGCCACAGAGTGGTACGAGAACGACTGCAAATGTCTAAATCACCTTGCTTGAGGGACGGCAAATGACCGCAGAACGGTGCCAGACTGACAGCCAATGACCAGCAAGCGGCACCAGAATGACTGCCAACGACCAAAGAACAGAGCTAGAATGACCACAAATGCCCAAAGAGCCGCGCCTGAATGACAGCGAACCGCCAAAGAGCGGTACTAGAGCGACTGCAAATGTCCAAAGCACCTTTGTTTGAAGGACGGCAAATGACTGCAGAACGGTGCCAGATTGACAGCCAATGGCCAAGGATTGGCACCAGAACGACTGCCAATCGCCAGAGATCGTTCCAACAATGACAGCCAATGAATGACCAGCAAGCGGCACCAGAATTAACGAACAGCGTGACACGTGAATGGTATCGTTTGGCTGAACAGGAAACTGTCCAAACCTGTCAAAGAATCCTGATCAATCATCAGGCAAAGACAGTTGGATAAACAACAAAGACTGCCTGCGTCGGCCGCGCTTGCAGCGCGTTTCCGAGGAACACCACGAGGAGGTGCAGGTCAGATTTTTGTCCCTCATGTCAAAAACAAGCAATGAGCCATCGTCTGGACTTCGAAGCGGAGGATGATGAGGAATATCCTTTGTGTGACTCTTGATCCCTTTGAAGAGTTTCCTGCAGTTCACAGCGCCACCTTGCCAAAGGAGCTCTCAACAATGCGATGAGTGCCCCTGATGTCGAAATGGGGAAGAAGTTCCGATCTTCGAAAGAACGTCGTTCGTCTGTACTTCGAATTCCTGTGAGGGTTTCTTCAGATGCATCGGTCAAAACCATCATCAAATTGAGCACGCGCACCGCTCTCTGCACTTGTTCACTTAATCGCAAAAAAAATGGCATACTTCATTGTTTCCGGTGGGCGCCAAAACAACCGGCATTGAACCTCGTCACCCCGCCATCTTTTATTTTGGTGTCATGTTCTTCCGGTTGCTTTTATTACCTTTTTTGTCGTTTCAATTTGAATGGTTTCAACTTCTTCTTGCTCGAGTCGGGCCTCCCATAGATGAGAGGCCCCCTTTCCTGGACAAGACGGCCGCCTTCTTTCAAAGGTTCGGGATTCACGAGGGGGCCCGCTAGGGCCACCGAGTGCGGGTTTGCGGGGCCTGGTGGGTTCTCCGGGTTCACTTCTTCACAACGAAAAACGGCACAACCACGAACACAGACAGGCGCGGTTTGAACCCGCACCAGTTGCACACTGCAACCGGCGCCTGCCCCACGGCACTGGGGACTCAGAAAAACGAAAGGAGAGTCGGCTAAGGGCCTGGAAAGGCCGCGGCTCAGCCACAAGCCGCCACCTGTCACTCAGACTGGGGCCAACTAATTCAAAAAACCGGGGGCACATTGGTAACCATCCCGATTTTACCCCGCCTTCACGATGAGAGGGCCACAAGGGAGTCAAACTTGGCAAGGCTCACCTGGAAGGTGCCTCTTTGCACCGCCCCCCCCGTTCCTGCTGGGCAGCTTGGGGCAGGATCTTTTACGCCCGGGAAGGGTAGGTGCGCAGCTCGGACGCCAGATACGAAGTAAGGGGCTTTCACCCACAGCAAAGGTACTGCTTGCCTTGGCCGCGTTTCGAAAAACACGTTTCCAGGGGACACCGCGAGGAGGTGGCAAGTCAGATTTTGTCCCCCGCCGGCGTGCCAGGCCTCCTGCCCGCTAGGGCTGCGATGCTGGCGGACACGTGGTGCTCCTCTGTGCTCCTGAGCCCTAGTCCTCCGAGCCTGATCGCCAGTTTGGCCTGCTTCCATCACCTGTCCGAGAACCCCAGCTCAAAACCAGAAACCTACCACTTGGGTGGTCCTAAAATGCTCCGAAACGGCGGAAAAAGTGGTCAGACGCTCGTTTAGGCTGAAATAATGGCTGCAGAATGCGAAAACAAGGCCAAATCACCCCCACAAGGCAATTCCTTCAGGAAAATCATCAAAAACCCAAACTGCAGCCACAAAAAGCAGCCCGACTAGGACACAACCGCAAACGGAACCCAAAAACAATCGGAAACCCCAGGAAAGTTTGATCCACACTGGTGTGGGACTCCTTCGAAAAGAAGACTTGTACTCACGTACAAAAAGGATCCTCCATATCGGAGCGTAATCCACCCCATCGCAGTTGAGCGGTTCAGACCAGCTCACTTGCCAATGTGTGGAGTTGATCCACAATAAAAGAGGGATATTGTAAGAACCCTAAAACCGACCCCAACGGAAACCTACAACTTGGGTGGGCCTAAAACGCTCCGGAATTCTAGACCAATGGAAACACTTTGAGCTGGCTGTCTTTGTCCTTCATCTCTCCCTGCCTGTTTGAGCTGTAAAGAAGTACCTGAAAGTATCCATAACAGTTCAACATGCAGCCTTGTAACGTTGTTTTTGGAAGAAATGTGAAGTGGAAGAAAGAAGATTTTACAGGTGAGCATCAAGAAATGAGGCATAGACAAGCTTGCAAGCAGAAACAATATGTTACAGGTTATCTTCACCCATATCTGTAGATACGGTGGAGTTTGGCTTGTTGAGTTGCTGAGGAAATGTTTGGCATAAATCTGTTGTATTGGTGTGCTCCTTGCCATGTGTTTCGGGCTTTGAATGTAGTAACTCCCTGTATGTTGAAGGAAGATCCTGCAAAACCCCATCTCCTGTGAAAACCAGCTCAAGCACGAGTCCACCGACAACAGGTGGTTCTGCAAGCCGTCTTGACACAAGCTGCTTGCAGTAATCTATTTTCCGTTGCTCTGTGAATGCCTTCCGCCGATCAGTTTGAGCGGTTTTCAATGCAAGCCGCTGCTGCAATCGCTTGAAGCGTTCTGCTTCTGTGTTCACCTCAGAACCTTTGTCAACCCCAGAAACCTGGGCAACAACCACTCGGCCATTGATATCAGATATGGAAATCCATCCCTCGCACGGTGCAGTAATGCGTGCTCGCCTGTTTTTGATTTCGGCAACAACAACTTGAGTACCTGATGGAAGGGCAGCAACTTTGTCAGTTTTGATCTTCACTCCTCGGCGAACTACAACCTGCATGAGTACAACACCGTCACCAGGTTTATCAACTACTTTTCGGCTCCCCTGAGCCTGTGTACGTACAGTTGATAGCTTTGTATTTGATTTGGCAAGGTAAGCCTCTTCTTTGGCTTTTTGCTCAGCCTTCGCTTTTTGAGACAGTGAACGATCACCTGCATAGGGTACATCAGGAGGTATGGCCCGCACTCTTGTTCGTAATTTGCAGGTTTCACCATTCACAAGCATGCCGGGGGTTACACACACACGTCCCCAGCCAAGCGGTAAGATTCCTGAGCCTTTTCCACACAATGTGTAGAGCAGAAAATCCACAGGGGCCGGTGATGCCTTGAAGCCCTCTGTCACTATTGACGCCAACTCATTCTTCTTTTGATTGATTTTCGCGGCTGGCCCAGCAAGGCACACGACTTGCTTTTGAGAGAACCACGGGCAAAGCACTTCTTTGGGGTATGGGTGCAAGGGGACAGTTGCCCCAGGCTTGTTGCGGTCCAGAGCAACCCACAGCAATCCTTGCAAAATATCTTCCTTGCTGTTTATCTGAGAAATGACTGTCCCGGTGTGCCATGACTCGTTCTTGACTGCAACACGAGACCCAGGGTGCATCCCCTTTGGTTCGAGCTCTGGCATGTTATCTTGAAATGGAGTAACAGGATCTAGAACTGATGACGAGTCTTCTTCTTTGTGCACAACTAGTGTGTGCTTTTTGCAAATAACGATTGAGTATGGCTTGGTGTCACCAGTAGTGTCGGGTCCGAGTAAACCAGACCCGGGCCCCGGCAGGGCGAACTGCATCTTCGCCTCCAGGACTGCATTGTACTTGTAGACTTCAAAAAACGTGTCGCTAGCACCTTTGCCTGAGCTAGAACTTGTCGTGAAAGGGATTTCGTACTGGGGCAGCTTTGTAAAGCGAGGGATGGCCGATGCTTTCGGCTTCTTATTTAGAAGCCAGGAAGGAGGAGCCTGCATTGCTGGCCAGAGTAAGTAAAGAATGCTCGGGTGTGATGGTGTAATAAGTACACAGCGTCGTTCCCCGTTGTTACTGTTTGCACACGAAACAGGCACAAGATACGAGTTGGCTGGGTGAAAGAATATCTTGGGCTGCAGTGGCAGGAACCCATCTTTGCGGTCAGCCTTCGCCTCGAACATTTCGCCAGCCACCTCAGAAATAGTGCCTAATGTGCCCCCAGTCCAGCATGGAACTCCTTTCTTGTAGCGGAGAAGCTGGATCTTCTTGTACTGGAGTTTTTGCTCCCCGCCATCCTTTCCAAGCGCTTTTGTGGTAGCACGGGAGTCAATCTCTTCGGCAGTGACGGAAAAGCGAGATGGATTGCCAGTGCTTGTGGTCGCTTTTTGAGGGGCATCAAGCAATGCCATGGCTTGATCTTGGTCTGGGTCAATAATCCCAGGCTTTGGCTCCCAGTAAACCGGGTGATAAATGGAAGGTGTATCACAATCAGATGCGGCAGCAGAACTGGCTGAGCTTTCGTAGTCGGAAGCATAATCACTGCAGTCCTCCATATCTTTATACCGATCGCTTGTCATTGAGGGAGGCAGTGGGGCACCTTTCATGAGACGTTTTTCTCTGTTTAGCTTTCGCTTCGCTTCTTTTTCCCTGGCTCGCTTCCTCCAGGTTTTTTGTCGTGTTCTGTCATCCTGGGATGTGCCGCTTTCATAGCCATCTCTCATCCTGTTAATGAGCTCGAGGGTACGTTGGCGTGGAATGTGGGTGATTTTGACCAAGGCAGTCCCTTCAGCATTTGCAACAGAAATCCATCCTGTCAAATTGGCAGTGACGTACCTGTGAGGCTTCGCACTGGATGCTGGAAGTTCGTCCAGAACTTGAATCTTTGCCCGTCTCCCCACTTTTTTCCAAAGAATGATTGTTGCACCCACAGGTGCTCGCCCAGCTTCCTTTGTGTCAGTCCCTTCACCTTCACGAAGCAAAACTCCATTCGGTGCTGTTACGATTGCCCTGGCCACTGGGGGCTCCAATGGACGCTTCTGGTCGTCTGTTTGTTGTGGACTTCGCTTAGTACATGCACCTGGACAGCGCAGTTCGTCTTGAATGCTCAGCCGCAGAGAAATGAGTGTTGCCCCGTTTTTATTTGTGCAAGAAATCCAGCCGATACTGGGCTTCGATATGCGTGCTCGCCGCCCGCAAACTTCCTCAACCAGGACACGATCACCTCGTTGAAGCCTTGTTACTTCTGCGGACTCCAACCCTTTTTCCTGACGCACAAGGCAGCTTTCGGTGGAAACCACAGCGTCAAACTTGGAATTCCATTGTGTTGCTGGCACTGTGGGGATTGAGCCATCCGAAAATAGCAGAGGAATCCGAACAGGGATCTCGAGCAGAACAGTTATCACTGTGACAAAGAGCCCAGAAACAGCCGCCACACAGAGGGAGTATGATTCGGTCTCTGACCTGTCGTTCACTGTGTACGTTCGAGCCGCCGACGAGTGAAGGGTGTGGGGCATCAAATCTGGTGGAATCTCACTTACAACCGACGCTCCTCGTGACCGTTTCCGTTGTAGCACAGTTTCTTCACGGCGTGCTGCACAGTGCTGTTTTAAAACATCGCGTGCAAGCCTTGGAGGCACATCGAGTGCTAGATAGATGTTCGGATCGCTTACTCCAGCCAGAGGATCAAGTCCAACAGACGCAATGCGCTCGTTGCGCTTCTTTCCTAAAAGGTGGTGCAAGATCGGCAGTCCAGAGGCAGTGGGGTCCTCAGAAGTATTAGACAACAATTCCGCTGAGATCAGTTTAATCCGAGTAGGAAACTTTGGTGTGAACTTTTCGACGGCCTTCAGTTCGCGCTTCGCGGCTGCCAGTAGCTTGTGTTGCTCCCTTTTTTGCTCAGCCTCCGCCTCAATTGCCGCTTCACACTGTTCGATTTCCTTGCGCAAGTGCTCGACTTCTTCCTCTCGACTCAGGACTGCAGTAACGAGTCTGTCTTCAAAGGAATCTTCCCCTTTAAACTGGCAGAGCGACAGGTCTTTCGACTCCGATTCCATAAGCGCAATAAAATAATCTTCTACATTTGACAGCTCCTGCACAACATCAACCTGATGCCGAGATGGAGGTGCCAATGTTGCCGGTTGTGTCGTCTTCGACGAAATGTGGGCACCTGTGTTCACCTGAGTTTTCTCAGCTGCTTTTGACGACAGTTTGCCAGCTCCTGCACGAGGTTTCTTGGGTGGACTGCTCAAGAAATTCTCTTCGGGATTGAAGTGTGGCAAGCCGAGGCTTGGATGGAGGCCGGCAGGGGTCAGTTCACTGCAAGCGCGTAACTGCTCCTGTGCATTGTCTCTCAACAACATTGCATCAACAGGGCGAAAACCATTCGCTGTTCTCTCTGCTGCTGCATCGCGCAGAAGGGCTGGCAACCAGTCATCGCCTCTATCAAGAACCAACCTTGGGCTGGTCGAGGATTCCGGCGGCCACGGACCATATTTTTGATGCAGTGCTGCCCACATCCTGTCTTCGTCCTCCCAACAGCTGACGAACGATGCTACCCAGGCATCACCTCCGGTAAACACTCTTTCCGGTGCGTACCATTTGTAAAACTCTCGCAGCTCATCTGCAAGGGATGCATAGCATCGCATCCAACCCCCCAAGAATGAATTCCTGATTGTTTTTTTTTTGTTTAAGCACCTGCTTTGTAGGAAGGAGGCTGCCAGTTGCGAAGATCAAAGGAGGTAAATGTGCTGTAGCCCACACGAAACACAGGTAAATCTGGGTTTAGTGGTGGATGTAAGCGTTCAACAAAAAAGACCCACTTTGTGGTTGTATTGTTTTCTCCCCCTCTAGCCTCCTTCGAAATGAGCACAAGGCAGTCCCTCGAGCATTTTATTGAGTGTCTTTCATTGACTCATGTGCCGTTTGCTCGTGAACCTCGTAGGTGAGGTAGTGTAGCCCCTGGCACTAACGAAAAGCGATACAACTCCCTAACTGGAGGCATCCATTGAGAGTGTCCACCTAAACAGCCACAAATAAAAGCGCACCTGGCTTGGCTCTTGTTGTAAATATACCACTGGCTGACTCACATAACACGTGCAAACTCACATTGCTCATTCTCTAGAGGCCACGAAGGAGTGAAGAAATGCGTAGTTTTGTTTCATTCGTTTACTTGTTAGTTGTCGACAACTTTTTTTGTAACACTGAGACTGTGGCACTGTGTAGCCAGGCAAGATCGAGATGGCATAGCAAACTAATCTAGCTAGCTTGTTGTGCAGTGCTTGTACTTGCACAAGAATGTGTTGCACAATCAGTAAAGATCATACTATGTGTACACGTCTGTTCGGGTTGTTGTATCAGTCGTCAGGGCATTTCCAGACTGATATGCTGACATGCTAGCTTCCACCTATCCTGGAAGCTTGGGCATGCAGGTTTGCATGGTCGGATCAGCGGGGGAAATCCGTTGCATGACTGAGATAGCGGATTGAAAGTCTCAACTGAACCTCGTTTGCTCTGCACCGCCGAGGGGCAGCAGTCATGGAACTATTATCTCCTGACTGGGTGATATCACCTCACCATGCCAGCTGGGGGAAATGAGGTCATGCAGCTGCTGCGGCACCCGGTGGAGGAAAACCACAGGTACTTATTTTCCTAATTACTTATGAGCCCCTCGGTTGAGGAAAGTGTCAGTGACACCCGACCAACTCGGAGGCAGGAAATGGCCGGTCTGAACCGACATGAAGGCCATTGAGGCCATAATGCATGTGAACGAAGTCACCGCAGAGAGCGTGGCAAGGACGGCCGACGAAAAGGAGCGTCGTGTCGAAGGCGGGATTCTTGAAAGCTGCTGCCACTCGAGCGGCAGGTCAACAATAACTCATGTCAGTTGAGGGACAGCACTGTCTTCTTCTGTTATGGATGCATCAAAGGAGCCACTGGATCGCTGTGTGAGATCCGCTGTTTGCTCATCGCCCGAATATGCCGGAGAAGCCGGCTGCTCACCATGAAAAACATCACGCAAGGAGAAGGTCGATTGCGGAATCAGAAGAGCGATTTGATCGGAGCTTGCATCCCACACCACACCATCAACTGACACCTCTGCCACAGTGTCCTTTTCATCACCGGGAACTTTCAACACACACCCGATACACCCTCCCAGTACTTTTCGATTGTTGTCGAAAGAAATGCTCTTTAGACTCTTTACCATCGAACCCACTAGAAAGTTAGTGTCGACATGTTGTTCATCTACTCGAATCCACCCGCCTTCTATGGTTTCAAACCAGGCACCTTGACCGACCATTGATGCTTCGGGTTCTTTTACACGAACGATCTCAACACTGTCACCATTGAGAAGGCGGCGAAGTGCAGGCGAGACAATAGATGGTGTTGTGTGAACATCGATGCCTTTCGGGCAGTTCTTGATGCTAAAGAGCAGTATTGGATGCCGTAGACAGTCAGCAGGGACATAGCCGTCCACTTCAATGTACCTGCGAGTTTGGCAGCTTTGCAACTACAAAATACTCGAGGGACTGCCTTGTGCTCATTTCGAAGGAGGCTAGAGGGGTACAACTACAAAGTGGGTCTTTTTTGTTGAGCGCTTACAAACCCAGATTTACCTGTGTTTCGTGTGGGCTACAGCACATTTACCTCCTTTGATCTATCGCAACTGGCAGTCTCCTCAAGCTTTTCCTACAAAGCAGGTGCTTATACAAAAAAAGAAGCTTGTCGATGTACAGAGTTTATCCAGCATAACAAACTAACTTCAATGCAAGCGACAGGTTTCGTGGTAATTACAGGTTGTTCTACGAATCCGAGTCAGGTTTTTGAGGTTCGTTTTGTTCTCTCTCAGTTAGCCAGCCTAGACAGCCACCCAAAGCCAGATGTACTACTCCAGTAAACTACTTAGTGTTTCTTGCTAGCAAAGGGTGACCCTCAGGTTCAGACCCTGCTTCAGAGTTCAGCACACAGTGTGTCATACCTGACTTTCACGAAGCCAAGTGATGGTGTTTGTGTAACTGCTACTTCTTTTCCCCGCGGCACCCGCATTAATTGTTGGACAGGTTTCACACTTTGTGGTGGTGCCGAGGAGAGGATCACGTCCTGCATTGCAACAACGACATCACCAACCTGGAGCAGTGATGATGATGAGCAGCCTATTCTCGTGCTGAGAGGCCAGCGCTCTATAAAAAATGGTATGGACTCTCCAGCAATCCCCATGAGAACTGGTGCACTGCTGTCCATCACACCATGCAGGTCTGAACGCAGTGGAGCATCTGATACTGGAAGGGCGTCTGTATCAGACAAGGACTTAGACTCCTTCTGTTGTGAAGGCGATGCACTCGCTTTTTCGCCCATCCACCCACCTGCAGAACGACGCATAGCCTCAACACCAACAGCTGTCAGTTTCTTTACTTTGACCATCATGCCGCTCCCAACCAAGTTTTCGCCCTGCTGTGGCGGGTTGTCCGCCATCCAGGCACTACCGAGAAATTTCTGCCCTGGACGAACAGGGACGCTCTTTCTCCCGCCCCCAAACCTGTGCAGATTACGTGTTCGGCTAAACTGTGCAAATCCTATAAATAGCCTCTTCGCGCGCCAAATGCGGCAACATGCCTTGCTCCCAATAATCCTAAAGCTCTAACATCAAGTTTCAAGAGAACAAAATGTACCTCCCTGACTGGTGATCCCTTTTTTGTGTGTGCATCCTAACTGTTCCTAATACGAAACGCTGCACCATTTCTGCTCTGCTTGCTCAGTGTCACTGTAGATGTCGGACAAGGAGCTAGCAATGTTAAACGCCTGTCGTTGATGAAGAAGCGAACCTAACGGAGACGGACTGAACAGAGCATATGGAGCAAACACGACATTTGAAAGATGCTGTTGTTTCTTCGAAAGCAAAAAGTCCAGGAACTACAGCTGCCACGTGTCTGATGCTACTGTCTGATCGATGGTTGAAGTGTGCAAACGTGCAACCCTTTTGAAACAAAGATTTGCGTTGAAGAAAAAGCCATCTAGCATGGTGCACACCTATCAAACAAAATAGTAAGATTGTTCAGCTACGTGCGGAAACAAGCTCATCTACAACTACCTGCAGATAAACAATTCAAAGTGCTTTGTTGAGCGCATAATTCAATGCAGGGACTCGCAAAGTAACACAATAGCGGCGGACGGTGGAAAAGCTCATGCCATGTTGGCGACTTCCGCTGACTATCGCACACCACTGTGTTTCTTTGAAAGGCCTTGCTACGCCGAAAGAATTGTACATCACGTTCGCCCACAAGTGCCGATTGGCGGTACCTTCTGGTCTCAAGCCGAGTGAGTGCTACTACAACTACTTCTGCCGCCAGGAAACACCAGCCTTTGAGAGAAGAGCCACGCCTTCCTCCGCAGTGCGTTCTCCTGGGCTGTGAGCTCATAAAAAATCACGAGACAGGTGTGTTTTGGTGACAAGCGGGTCACTGTGTCTGTTGTGGAGATGAAGACACCGTGGTAAAAAAACTGCGCAATAACGTGCCGCGCGGTTGAGAATGCATTCTTGAGCTGCTGAGAGCAAAACACAACTTGCTTCTCATTGCTAATGCGACCCACTCAAAGGGACGCACATGATCGCAAATCATGGCGAAGGAAAGGCAGCACAGGGAGGAAGTAAGCATCTGCGAGGTCGAGTTGTATGTCTGGCTGCCATGCCAGGCTGACAGCAGTAGCAGTAGATTGATCTGATGTAGCAGCCGGAACAGCACATGGCAGACCTTGCTTTGAGCTTTTTTAGCGTTATTCGGTTGCTCTCTTAGTCTGTATACCCAACGGGTGTATCCTTCAGAATCCGTGTCCACGGCTTATTATGCCACAGAGAACTCGACCGTTCGCAAACGTTCACTCTGAAAAAAAGACCGATATTTGAGAAGCGAGCAAGCACCTACCAGATGCGCTCATGAAGATAGTCAAGTGCAAAAGGACGGCAATGAGCTTGGCGGCGAAATTCACCGGAGCCAATGCTCGTGTCACTTTAGCAAGCACTGGTGCAAAGAACCAAAGCACAAGCAACGTGCAATAGTTTCAATCAGTCACAAGTTGCTGCACTGTGTATGCCATTCCGAAGGCGATCGTCGACCAACAAGCAGCTTCAAATCGTGATGTGTCTGCAGCAGCCTCGATTAACAGCTCAAAGAAGGCCACCCAAAGCATGGCCCCTGCCGCAAACCCAAGGCCCACAGGAAGCAGCAAGAGAAACGACTCGACAAAAAGGAAAGCCGGCACAGCCATCACCGGTTGCGGGAAAGATGTAAAAATGCACCACAGGGCAGTGTTAATTTTTCCCACACCTCTGGGGATGAGCACCAGAGCGACAGCGAGGCCTTCGGGAACATTGTGAATCGTAAGACAAACAGCGATGCAAAACCCCACACGTGAACCTCTATCGCCACCAAAGGCAACGCCGATCCCGACGCCTTCTGTAAACGAGTGCAAAGTCATGACCATCATGATAAGAAGCACCTTCTTCGCATCCATGCCCGTCAGGTCCCCAAATTTGATGTCTTCATGCGAGTCCAGAAACCGCTTTGTGCATACAATGAAGAGAAACCCGAGAACTATGCCAATCAGACAGCGTGTCTTTGGCGAGTCGAATACTGAAGAAACGTCGCCCAGGGGGTCGGATGCAACTGCTTCCAGGAACAGCTGGACGGAGGCGCACGACATCATCCCCGCGGCAATGCTGTTCGAGATGCCGAGGGTTTTCTTCGACACTTTAGATACGAATAGAAAGGGCAGCACCCCAGCACCAGTCGCCAGGTCTGTAATCCATGCGTAGAAGAAAACGTGATGCCAGTCCGCCCGCTTTGGACTCATTGTCGAGGGCGCAGAAACTAGCGTGACGAGGACTACCGCTCCGCAAGCGAGCAGTGTTTGAGGGGAAAGCCGACGACGTTTTTTGCTATCGTCATCTTCCAAGGCCAGATGTTCTTCATTGGTTTGAAGTCCGGATCCTTTGTCGGCACGCTGCCTTACAGCGCCTGCGTTGTGTGCTGCAAGCGCCGTACCGTTCGGGGCTGTCGCCGGCGCCGATACCGACTCAAGCTCTGCGTCGTCGCTTTCAGACTCTGCCTCGTTCACTTGTGCCGGGCCGCAAACCTTCAGGAACACGAGCTGTTTGTATGAAGGTGAATGTGTTGCTCAACGACTCCCAGTTTTCTAAAGGCTATTCGTTGGGTTTCGCTTAACACCGTTTTCGACACCACGCGTTCCTATTCTTTGGTAGTGTCCATCAACACTACCATATGACGTGATACCAACCCCCAGGCTGATGAATAAAAACGGTGGCACCAGCCGGTTGCCCGGAGCCTGGAAGCTTCAAGCTGCCGTGGTAGCTGCAGAATATGATGCGCGGCTAAGTGACATCCGGACCAGGATATTTCCGTTTAGCATACATGTAACGCCGACGGGGGATTGTAAAAACGACGGAGGAGGGTTCCGGGTCACGGGGGGGCGGTTTCCGCCACGAATCCTGTATAAATCCCTCGACGGGGTGCAACGAGGGAAACGGGGGTTCGAGACATCGAAGCTTCCCCAAAAAACGCTGACCCGGAAATATGCTGACAGGGGTACCTCTACATGCCCTTCCTCCGCTAAATTTGAGTATTTCAGATTTCACATCTCTCGGGGCTCTAAACTCGGAAAACCATACCACTGCACTGAGTTGGCCGATGCACAGCAGTAGAACGTGCGGTCGGCTAGAGTTCGACTTTTGGTCTGCATCTGCTAATGGATGCAACTGGGCAAGCTCTCCGAGCTCATGCGCGGCTTTCTCAGGACTTTCACTGACGTAGTCAGTGAGGGGCTTGATGGCCTCCCTGTGGACATGAGAGGAGCGGTCTGGAGGCTGCCTCACTGAAAGTGTGTCATCTTCCGAATGGCCTCGTAGCGCAAACCCATCCTCTGCAACCGACACAAGCACGGGAATCGCGGCCAGGATCAGCAACAGCCAGACACTTTGCATGACTGTCTGTTTCAGCCCGGTGACACCTCGGCGATCACACGGTTGGGCCAGCACTGCGTGACCAGGGCCGACCCCGCTCTTCTTGAGGTTTCCCGGCGTGGCCCTCGCAATTATCAACCTTCCCTCCGAGCCCTATTGATGAGTTTGCAAGACTTGATGAAAATAGTAGAAGAAAACCACGAGAACATGCATCCACGAGAACATTTTCGATTCAGAAATACAAATACAGCATATTCGTTGGAGAACTGCACCGCAGTAGCCAAGATGCGCGAGACCTGCACTAATTGTGGTCATTACTACCGTTCCACTACCCGATTTGTGCAGGTAAAGCATTGTAGCATTCACAAGAGCGAGAGCATCCACGTTTTGAACAACAAAACATCCAAAGATGGCCAAAGAAAAAACAACCAATCAAGAAGAGGAAACAAGAAAAAGGAGGGGAAAAGAAAACAAAACATAAGAGAGAAAAAAAAAGGTTTGCGTTGATGAAGTTTTGCGGGAGTGCGGTGGCACCTCGTGTCCCTGGGGAGGGATCGGGGAAAGCAAAAGAGGAAAGGGAGTGCCTCATGAAAGACAGACAACAACACGGAGCAAAAAAAAGGTGGTGCGTCAGACTCCTCGAACAGTAACTGTCACCTTACCACATACCCAATACTCGACGTGAACACACGAGTGATGCACCTCTTTGTTGCCATGCATTTGTCATTCGAGCAAGTTTTGATGCAGGCATCAGCTCCTCACAGAGGGGGAAAAGAGCACTCAGCCCCCACGTAAGCTTATGTACGCCCCACGTAGACTTTTATTGATGCAATGTATCTTTCGACTGCGCACCTCATGGAAGGCATCGGCTGTGGAGCACCTGAGAAATGTGGCTTCGCATGACGCTTGGACAAGTTTTGGCAATACCGAGCGAGTGTACGTCAACCTACTCTCCTCTCACAACTTGCGCTAGCTCAAGCTTCGGATTTCGTAGTCGAGTTCCATTAGCAGCGGTCCCGGACCCACGGTCCTGAACCCGGACTACCGGTTGGGAATCTCCGGTACCAGGAAAACCGCCACAGCAAGGCCTGACCTATGTACTCGCCTGCACGTTCCCACTCTGTGTATTTCGCAAAAAAAGTCGCACCACCGCAAGGACCAATATACACACGGCATAAAGACTTCCGGTGAATGGCTTTTGCTAAAGCACTCGCACTGACCAAAAGGAATGGGAGGTGTGCGTATTGTTCCTGTGGTCCAGCAGTACGCTCCTCTTGTGGACTTCCAAGTGCGTTCCCTGTCGTTCCACCAGCATTTGCAAAAAGAAAATGGGCAGCATGACTGTAGCCCCTGGTATCCATCCCGCTCGGGTTGCTGTTGCGGGTTGACACCAGCATCCTTTGCTCACAAAGATGGGACAGTACTTCCAAGATTTGATACAACAGAAGTCGCTTTGTGAAGAACAAGGCTATTGCGTCAAAAAAGGAGTCAACTGACGAGTGGGAGAGCATTGCAGAAAGCTGTCCGTGTGGCGCAAAAGAAAAGGAAAAAAAGAAGAAATGTGAAAACGGGTTTTTGCCTAGAGGCTTTTCGTGTTATAGAAAAAGCCGAACACTGCATGGGGTAAAGAAGAACGCACACATCTGCCGTGGCACACAGGGTGAGGGGGATCGAAAAGAAACAAAAGCCTCTGCAAAAAAATCCGCCAGAGCATTGTCGCCTTGCTTTGTTCTGTGGGCTCGCCGCACCGGCTTTTGGTTGGCAGCTACCAACAATTGCATGTCTATGACTGCAGAATCCTGTCAAAAAACAAACATGGAGCACTAGGTTTCGAGACAAAGTGTCGACTGCCTCGGCGATCCATATTTACGCTGCCACTGTTTTAGGCATGGTACTGCGATAGGTTGCCTCCGGCACTACCGAATAGTGCCGTCCCGAAGTCTCAGTGTCTTAGGGTTCAACATGATTAAAGCTTTGTCTCACCAACCTTTTTTAGTACTTTTTTGTTACTTCATGCTTTTTACAGTCGGGGAAGAAGTCTTTTCAACCAGAACAACAAATCGCCAACAAGGTCTTCGAGGGAAGTAGGGGACATCGCAGTGTGCTAAGAAAAGAGGACAACTGCACACGAGAAAGAAACAGGCAAAGCAATGGAGAACGTGGAAAAATGAAAAGAAAATGAGAAAACATAGATGGCCGGTTGATAACGTTATATAACGTTATATAACGTTATATAACGGTCGAAAACGCAAAATAACGGAAAAAATAACGCAAATAACGGTTTTTGGGAAATTTCAGATTTTGGCCATTTTTTGCCGATTTTTCCAGATTTCGGCCATTTTTACCCTTATTCCAGATTTCTGGCCATATTTGGTGGTTTTTGGCCATTTTTGCCAATTTTCTCAGATTTTGGCCTATTTTGGTAGTACCTTCGACCTCCGTTTTTTAGCAGACGGTGCTTGACTGGAACGTTCACAGGAGGGGTCTTCTTCACAGATCTTTGAGCACTGAGCGTCAAACACTACCGGATTTGCCTCAAAACGAGCTGAAAACGCGCGATTTCACTCGCCACAGGGAGAAAAAAAAAATTTGCGAGGGGTCTCCCCTACAGATTTCTCCCTACAACGGTATCATGCGACGAAAATAACGTTATAATAACGTTATATAACGTTATATAACGTTATATAACGTTATATAACGTTATATAACGTTATATAACGTTATATAACGTTATATAACGTTATATAACGTTATATAACGTTATATAACGTTATATAACGGCCATCTATGAGAAAAAGAGAAGAAAAAACAAAGAAGTAACAACAACACGAAAAAGGGGGCGTGAGGAGAAAAAAAAAACGGCAGATCTGATCAAGCGGTGGCCCTTCCTTTCTTTCTCTGTTTGATTATTTAACTCTCTTTGTCCGCGCCCTTCTCCTTCTTTTGGTAATACTTTCGTGTCAACAGGTTTCCTTCCAGTGTTTTACCGACACAAAAAACGTGTCTTTTTTCTCACAACAGACCAAGTGCAATGTTCAATTCACGACAGTATCCACCTGTCGCGTCGACGCCTTGAATGTGATACTGGATTAACGGCACAGCATGTGGTCCTGTTGTGTCCATGCGGAAGCTTGGATTCACGTCTACTTTGAAATAGTTCGTCCCGTGTCTGTGTTCCTACTCAGAAAAAGAGTATCGTAGCAGCCGGTCAGGGGTTGTGTCTCAAATAGTTTGCACGCATGTGGGGGTGGGGAGGTAACGTTCGCTATGGCAAGACTCTGGTGAATCCCATAGAAACGGACAACGACGTTTGGGTGGGGGGTGGGAGTGCAAATCAATTGGGCCTGATTGTTGGAAGTGCTGTGAGGCAGGGCTTCTCTCGGGCGGTTGCATCAGGAGAAACGCTTTTTTCTTTTTCTTTTTGCCTTGTCGGTCGGTCACCCACGGAATCCTGTGAGGCAACTTGGAGTCCTGCTCCATCGATTCGATCGAGTATGACACGTTGGTTGGTGCACTCTGAAAATTGACCGCCACATCGAGTTTGACTCCCGGCAGTGGTAACATACATCTGGTAGAAGAAGCTTGGTTCTGGTTCATGTGCCATATGATGTGTGTGTGTGTGTGTCGACTTTTCTTTTGTGTTCTCAGCTCTACTGCGTGTTTTTTTTTCTTTTTCTTTTTTGCAGACTCTTCTTGTATCCATCCATCCATCTATTTCCTACTCTTTTCTTATTCGTCTTTTTTCGGGCAATGTCGACCTGCCCGGATGCAGTAGATGAATTTTCGAGCCGAGCAGAGTTGTCTATTTCTCGAGGACAACAAGGACAGAGTGTGTTCATTCGCTGCTTGTGGATGGTGCGGACGGCCTCAGCGCATGTACGCGCTGTGGATGGGTGGGTGATGAACATGGACTGAGGTCTGCCACAATTTCCCCGTGTAAAAAATGTTGTTGCAACGGAGGCGGAACTAGAGGAAGGGAAGGAAGAGCCTGAGCAATTTGTTTGAAATGAAGTTTTGAGCTTCTCATCGAAAATAGATCAAAAGACTTCACGTAGACAACAAAATAAGAAGAAAAAGTTTGCAGCAGCAAAAAGAGACCCCGAGAGAATAAAGAAAAGAGGAGGAAGAGGCTAAGCTTGGAGCAGGGAGTCGGGAGGGAATGTGGGTGCTTTGGCTTGAAAACGTGTGCACAGGGGCTCGAGAGAAGAAAAGAACAGCAAAGGAAAGCGCTAAAGAAGTGTGTATTCTTGTTGTGGCAAAATAAAAAAAAGAGCAAAAAAGGGGGATTTCTTAAAATTCGCCGTGTTGTGCCTCGGGTTGTTGCCTTTCGCTCGTTTTCCTTTTATTTTCTTTGCTCCATGGCGACTGAAAGAAAATACCGTTGCTCGCTCGCTCCGGTCATCGGTGTGTTGCTTGTGGAACAAATTCGCGCTTGAATGGTCATGGTACTGTTGGATCCAACTGAATCCAGCGCCGCGATGATTCGGGTTGTCATGAGCTTTGACCTGTGAGGTGTTGAATGTAGTTTAACTACCACAAGTTTTGTCGTTCTACTTTACGGACAGCAATTAATGTCAAAACAAGTCCGAAACGACCAGTGAAATATTCCGTATCGACGCCATCAGTGTCCTCCCACCGCACGTCACGTTCCCGGTGGTCGCTGACAAGAACCCGCCGACGAGAACTATAACTTTGAAGTCAGTTCACATGAGTAGACACAAAGTCCAGGTTCGATTTTATTTGGGTGGAGCCGATGGCCGAAGGTTCGGACACCAAACAAAGGGTTAAAGTCAGGATCTGCATTAGTCAGCGAGAAGACCTGTGACATTCAGGTTTGTCCGACCTAAATTGGCGGCATTTCCGTTGAGACAGGCCTTCAGCAAAACTATAACCACAATGTCTGAGAGAAAATCATGCACGAAGTGCGTCCTGTGACGGTAAGCGACCCCCCCGACTCATACCGGCCTGGGACTGAAGAGATTGGAAGCCCGGCTGTTGCATTTGCTGCTGGAAAAGCATGTTCTGCATCTGCTGCATGTTCTGCATGTTGTGCATGCCGAAGCCGAGTTGCTGCTGTTGCGGCAGTTGTTGGTTCTGCTGCTGCTGGGGCTGGGGTTGCTGTTGCTGGCCCTGCTGTTGCACTCCGCTTTGGGGCTGCTGCTGGAACATCGGGTTGCCACCGAAGGCAACAGGGATTTGGTAGCCAGGCAGGCCAGCCATGGGGAAAGACCCGCCTGCAGCAGCAGCAGCATTGAGAGCTGACATGTTCATGCCAGACATGGTGTTGTTGAGGCCTCCAATGAGCCCGGTGTTGCCGCCATTCGCCACACCAGCGTTTTGTTGTTGGTTGGCAAACATGCCACCGCCGACTCCGAGATTTCCAAACGCCTGTTGAACGTTGTCGCCAAGGAGCCCCATGCCAGGGTTCATGGCTGGCATCGCGGCGCTGTCGGCGGTAACAACCACTGGTTGCTGGTTTTGTTGCGCGCTTCGTTGCGGGTCGGGTGTCACCATCGCTTGCAGGGAGCTGGTGGAACCTTGGTGCGTCCACGGGTACTGGTCCATTCTCTCACGGGCAGCATTTGCGTCGGCCACTGTGTTGAAGTTGACGATGACATACGACAGCCCCCGTCCATTTGGGCTCGGCACGCAGTTGACGGATGAGTATTGCTGGGCAAAGTTGGCTTGGATGAAGGCATCGAACAAGTCCTGGTTGACAGTGTCGGGGATGCCTTGCACCAACAAGCTGGCGCCCTGAGCTGGGGGCGCCTGTTCTTGGCCGGCGGTGGCAACCTGACCGTGTCCGGCTGCTTGTTGTGTCTGTTGGGGCTGTTGTTGGGCGGCGAGTGTTCCTTGCTGGTTCATCGCGCCGTTGATGATGTTGCCAACGCTCTGGGTGCTCCACATCTGCCAGTCATTTGCCGTTTTGGTTACGAATTCAACTTGCACCTTGTTTGTCATGTCATTCTCTGGTTTGATGCCGCTCGAAGTGAAGTCGTCGCTCTTGCGCGGGATGAAGCAGAACTTGTCAATCTTCGATTTCGCCACCTGCGCCTCTGCCATCGAGTGGAACTTCACGAAGCCGAACTTTTTCTGTTCGGCGGCCTGCCCTTCCTGGCGCACCACCAAACTCTTTTCGAACCCTGGAATGCTCCCGAAGAGCAGGTACAGCTCTCTGTCAGTCACGTCGTGCGGCATGTTCGTGACTTGCAGGGTTGTCATTTCGGCATACGTCATCTTTCTCAGCTCTGCTTCTTTTTTTTTAGCGTTTTACTTGCTGTGTCCCCCCCACCGTTTTCCTCACCTTCCCTTCGGAATAATTCAAGAAAATGGAAGAGCCAACAAGGCAGCTGGCCAGCTATGCGCTGCTTTTGCAAAAGCGAGACCGGAGAGCAAACCGCAGACGCAGACGGCTGACTGCCAGTCAGTTGGATTTCGACGATCTGTCAGCCCAGGCTTTTCGCTTGAGTCGTAAAGCGCGAAACGCTTTCAGCGCCATGGATGGCAAAGACACATTTGTATGTGTGCGCGCACACCGACTTCAAAGCTGTTATGCTAGCATTCTATAATCCTGAGGTCTGCACGTCCGCATGAAGGATACCCGAGCAAGCTGACGTGCAGGTTGATCCTGCAGACGCGTCTGTGTCTGCGTTTTCAAAATATGCAGACGCCGACGCATACTCAGACGCAGACGAATCTCCCCACCACCAAGCCGCTGCCGTGAAATGGTGCACCAGGCCTTCGTTGCAAGAAGTTATCGCAGAAAAAAACAACGCGAGATGAACTGCAAAATGAGTGGGAGTCGTGTTGACGTGAAAAGCCCGTGATGGGTGTTGGCCTTTTTCTCGTCAAGAAGAAGAAAAAAGAACGAGCAGAGGGAAGGAAAATAAAAGAAAAGGAAAAATGTGTGGCTCTCCAAGAGGGGCGTAAAATGGGGATCTGTCAAGGTAAAAAAGCCAATGGGTGGGGATGAGTGTGCAAAGCTACAGCAAGAAGAAATTCAATTCAGCACCACAACATTGGTACGGGATACTAGTATTCTAAGTCCCTGGAGCACGCTTAAGCTCCACCAACTGTGCCGTTTGTTTTCCTTTTCGACAACCGGCAACTAACAAAGGACTAAAAGTGCGACCATTTTCATATGATTTTTTCGCATGCGATGTCACCAGTAAATTTGCAACAGCATTCTCTGTATCGCAACAACAAGCTTTGTTGGTCGTATCTGTTGGCCCTTCACTCGGTACCTATTTTTTCTTGCTTGCACTCGGGGGGAAAAAATAAAGAACAAAACTTGAGAATAGTAGAACCCTGGGTAAGCAATGGGATGAAAAAGTGGCAGAAGTCGCCAACCTTTCTTATTGTGCCCACTTTTTACTTTGAATTTCCTTTTTTGAGAGAAAAGGAGAAAACTTTTTTTGGTTGGCTTTGCATTTATCTTCTTGCCATTGATGCTCCGCTTTTCTTGCCAAAATAAAATGGGTGCAGGGGAAAAAAGCAACGGTAAGAGAAAGAAACGGTATCGGCAGAAGATACACAGGTGGCCGATGTGACTATTTCAAGTGTCGTATCGTTTCAGTTTTGCGACAAGAATCTGCAGTGGCATTTTCTGGTTTAAAGCGTTTATAGATTGTGAGTCTAAGAACCTGGCTTGTGTGCTGTGTATCTCCTCCCAAGGCCATAGATTCTCTGATAAGAAAATGAAAAGGACGAAAGAAGAAGATATAAGGGTTGAACAAGACACAGAGAAGAATCGCATCACTGCCAGCAGTGATGGGTAAGAAAGAGAGGAAACATACGAAACCCCCAAAAAGGCGTGAGAAGTCGTGCTGGATATAGTTTCTCTCCGCGTTTTTATTCTTCTTTTCTCTCTTTTTGCACTGTCATCAATCTTCTACTTCACCTGAATAAACAGAGGCTCTGGAGCAGAGTCAGAATGAATTATTCGTCGCATGTTAAGATCTCTGACATCAAAAAGGAGGGCAACCCCGCCAGATCTGTTGTCGCATCGATGGGGAGCGGCCCCATCTGCCACGGTCGAATACAGGAATTGTCGCTTTGCTTTCTTGCCTCTCTGCGAGGTCTGTCACTCGATTGATGGAACTTGTTGTTTGTCCGAGAATCGCTGAGCACAATGTGGCAACCGATACCGAAGGGGGTACTGTTGTTTGCACCTTCGGGAGAATATGTATGCATCATTTGTTGGTTCGGGTAGCCCGATACGTTGAGAGCTTGACGGAGCGTGAAATAAATTGACGCACGGATTGCCAGTTCAACAGCGGCTCTAGGTTGTGCAGGATTCTCTGCTTTGGCTCGTCTTGTGAGATGTTGATCACAGTACGAGTAGTGTTGACAATTTTGTAATTGATGTTGACGTTGATACAATTTCAACTTGTGCCGAGAGGAAGAAAGGTTGGTCCTTTTTCTCCAGCAGTGTGCCTTAGCTTGTTTGTCTTGTGGAGACTTTCTTCTGTTCTACACTCCCATTCCGGAAAGGGTAGTTCTTTCGTGAAAGTCAATTTTACAGAACAAGCATCAAAATTGTTGGTTGATCGAGGTCAGCCAGCGCGAGATGGGGAGACGTGAACCGCCCGAGTCTTCACTACAGGATAATGAATACTTCATCTTTGAATGAAAGATGCTAGTAGTTTTTAGCGAAACACAACCGAAACGCAACCATTTTCTGAAACGAGAACACTTTTTTGTCGTGTTAAACTTAGAACTTCTTAGAGTAGGGGTTTTTTTTGGTAATGGAAATGTAGGGGAGATTTTACTGTTGGGCATATACTCAAAGCTTTCATGGTCGCGAGGTATTTCGCTTTTTTCTGTATTTTTGTGGTTTCTTTCGCATCTGCTTCTGCTTGGTGTTTTTTTTTTTTTTTCTTCTTTCATAGACTGTTTCTTCTTTTTTCCGTCCTTGTGCTCAGCTACATGTTCATAAATGTCTCATGTGATTCTTCTCAGCGAAGCATTGTAGAATGCGTAAAGTGTGCATGGAACCTCTGCGACGACTGTTTCCGTCGCTGCAGGCGAATCTTGCGAATCTCCTGAGGACGCAATGTGTTGAGACGTTTTGCAATGGGTTACACTGAGCAGCAAGGCTGGTGTGCAACTGTGTGGTTCGTCAGGCGAAAAAATTGCTTTTTTCTTCAAGAGCGGTAATCTGGGTGGGAAAAGAGGAAATAATACATGCGATCAACGAGACAAGCTAATCTCGTGACAGCACACACAGAGAAAAGCAAAAGGTAGAAGGAACACCAACCAGGAGGCAAGCAAGACCTGGTAGACCTTCACTGAAGAAAAAATAACTTCACAGTACAGCAAAGAGTCCTAAGCATGGCAATTCCGAGGAAAAAAAGAGCATCCTACAATGTCACCGCAGATGTGACAGAAACTGCGGGGTCTCGACAGTAGTGTGAACTCAATCATAAGCAACCCGTGACACAGTGTATGGAGGGTGTGTGTACTACATAATTACAGGAAGAATGTGACGCACCACACAAAAGCCATGAGCACTGAAGAGGAGGTCTCAACATCATGCCCAGCTCTATCCAACCCCACGGGTTGTGTACGGAACATACCAGGATTCGGACTTCTCGCCGAGAAAAGCGGATGTAGAATTAAAATGCAAGATGGAAATTCAACGTAGGTGCAAGGAGGGGTTCTTGAAAACAAAATGGGGCGGAGACAGCAAAGCACGTGCAAAGTAGGAAAAGGGGAAGGGGACAAAAAAAAAAGAAAGAGAACACAAAGAAAAGGAAGGGGTGGGGGGGGCAAAAAAAGTTGCGAGGAGCACAATGGTACTGCGAAGAATATTGAACCACAAGAAAAACAGAACCAAAAAGTAACGGTCTGATGATGAAGAAAAGAAAAGGTAAAAAAAAAGTGCGGGGGTGGGTCGGGGACTGCAAGAACGTGCTTGGAATGGTTTGCAAGGGTGGGTGGGGGTTGGGTTGGGTTGGGTAGTAGTAGGGGACAATTCAATAGATGAGTGGGTTGGGTAAGAAGAAAACGGGAAACCAGAGACGGGGGACAAAAGTTGGGAACGGAAACTCTGCAAAAAAGCTGAAAGCTTGTGATGGTGAACGACCACAGAACAGCGCTCCATCTTGAGCGCTCAGAACATTGCAATCAAACAGACCGGTCGTTTCTTCTGTGAGAGACAGTATGCGGGTGGGAAGGTTGCTCCCTTAACCAGCACTCTTTCCAGGGGTTTTCAGCATCAACATCTGAAGACACTTTTTTCAGAAGCTTCCCTCAGTAAAAGAAAAAAGGCAGAAAATGCAAAAACAAAAAAGAAACTTGAACAAACGAAGAAAATGCTTCAGCCAGGGATCTGTGACCCCCAGTCGGGCGGAGTTGTGAACGGGTGGTTTGCGGTTGTGTTTGGAGAAAAGAAAAACGTGTGTTCGAGTGTGGAGAGTGCAGGGGGCGTTGGTGAGGAGGAAATGTGTCGGGGTGGACCGCCTAACATCGCAACAGAAAGAGTCAGCATTACTGGCAACGGACTCGGGAAGTGCATCTCACTTCAACCTAGAAGCGGCGAAGCGCCATTGGATTGGAGCCTTGATCGATCCATGGTGAAAGGCTTTGGACGAAGTCTCATTCTGTGTGCGATTGGAAGCAGATCCGCCTAGGTGTGTTTGCCGTTTCGATGGCTTTGCAATGCTGCAGCTCAGGTAGGCTGCGAATTAGGCATTTGTGGAGCCACTCGTACTAGCCGTCAGTTCCACTGTTATTGATTAAAACGGTTTGAGGTAGTCTGCACTCTCTGTTATTGCTTGTTCTCGTTCTTCGGGAGGGGGGGAGGACACGAAAGTCACATAGCGTTAATATTGGTCTCGGCTTGAGCTGACGAATACATGAACCCGTTTGCCATTTTCAGAAGATTGCAGTATTGTAAACGCCTCTTGCAAGACATGGACTACCATGGGTAGCCATAAATTGCGTATATGTGCTACAGTACAAACGACACCTGGTTTGCCGAGCATAGACCAAAATGTGACCTTTCAGAGAGTGAAGGAATATTCCGTTGTCACATGGATGAGAACGGTCGCAGCCGCCCCTGTTCAAGCAGCAAATGCTACCCTGGCAGGGGCCACTTCGCAGAAGTTGTCATTGGGCAAACAGACTCTTGTAGTTGGTGGTGACCCTTCATCGGGTGTTGTTAGTGGAGGCGGCTTTCATCCTTCTCGATGTGTACCTCGATTGATTTTCTCCAATGACAGAGGCCGGTAACAGCGGGCATTTGAACGCCATTGAGTATCACACTACAAATTCTGACGCCTATCGTGGAACAGATATTTTAGACGGTTTCTTGTGCTTGTGATCTACTAGATGTTGCCGGCCATCCCAGTCAGACTGGCATTTGTTTAAAGCTTTTGGGTGGGGGGGGCGGAGCGGAAGTAGAAGCCTGCTCACTCCACGCCTGTTTCTTCTTTCGAATGAATTGAGGAATTCTGCATTTGCCTTTTTTTTTGCGTTTCCGGCGATTTCTTTTCTGGTTCTATGTTTTTTTTTTGTTTTTTTGTGTTCCCATTGATAGGGTGTGTTGCCTGGTGTAAATTGGGGGTTGAGGGTACCGCTTGGGTTGTCTTTGACCTTTGTCCTCAAACCGACATGAACGAAAAGAAAGGTACTAGAAATGCGGTTACCGGCTTATTGGGACGTTTGTGGGAAGGCCGATCATTGCGTTGTGGGCGCCTGGGGTGCCGGTGGGATGGCTTCGGTTGCCAAACGCCATCAGCGAGAATGGGCACTTTCCGTTTTTTGTGTGTTTTTTTGCAGGTTCATCTTTTTGATTTTTTGTTTGCTTCCGGCATGACTGAGAGTGTCGATGTGGCTTCTTTTGTATGCCAGATGGCTTGCGCACGACACACATGGCCAAGAACCTGAATGGGGTTTTGACCGACAGTATTTGATGCATCTCGTTCTAGTTTCCATTTCATCTCTCATACCGTTTTTCTTAAACCATCACTTTTTGCAATCCCGGGTCGTATGCCTTTTTGTGGACTGGAGTGCTGGTGTCTAATGGAATGGCACCTTTGGCAAGGACGACAGACGGAAGTTTGAGGAGAAATTCTTTGATCGGTTTATATCCATGCATGTGTCCGTGCTTTTCTGGCGAAACTGGTAGCGAAGGTTCGCCGAGGGTAGCGGCGTGGATTCGCTTCAGCAAAACATCCACGCGGAGACGATATACAACGTGTTGGTCCTCTCAAGCGGGTTTCCTTTACGTGCGGAACCGCGCTGTTGCTTCGTAACACGCGGAGAATTGGTTGTGTATTGCCATTGTGCATTGCAGTAAAAGATCGGGCATGGTTAGTCTCGATGCGGTCCGACTCCTTGCACTGCGTACTGACCAACAACCCATTTCTTGTCCCTCCTTCAATATTTTCGCCACAGCTACGTGACGAAAAGAAGAGAAAGATGCCGAAGTGTTCAGACTCTGCTTATCTAGAATAGGCAACATAACGCGCTTTCCAAAAAAAAAAAAAAACCCCCCTTGGAAAAGGTCCACAACACGCGCCAGTACGAACATGCGCGAAAGAAGGAAAAAGAACATCTTTGCTAGACGAATAGCGATAGCATGCATTCAGAGTCTTTGCAAGCAGAAGATGCAGATGGGCTGGGGGTGAGTAAATGATGGGGGTGGGGACGGCAGTGGCGCAGATACTCGATGTTCGAGACAACCCAAGCGGGCAGCATGACTTGTGACCGGGAAAAAGATGCTGTGTTGGAGTGTACTCGGTGTCTACCTGGTAGTTGTACGTGATATAGACGTGTCAGTGCACTGCACATTGGACTACGGCTCATATATGTGCAAACTGTAGAATGAGAAATAGCACCTGCAAAGCTGGAGAAATCCAACAAACCAGTTCGTCCTGCGAAGCAAAACCACGACCCCCTACTTTGTGTCAGGTTTGGGTTTTTGTCTACTCGACTCGTACGGCTGAAGGATTTCAACGATGTCTCTGTTTCGTTCTGTCCAGTCGCTCTCAATATTGATGTTGCCGACGGAATGTTCCACGACACCCGAGTTCATTACTTTTTCCAAACAAAAAAAAGTATTTCGTGTGTCTGTATTGACGTTGTCTCTGGGACAGCCTATTTGAGCGTTGTCTCTGGGACAGCCTAACTGGGTCGTCGGGACACAGTTTTTTTCGCGGTTAGGATTTGGGTTTCTTTTTTCTCCTTGTTGTTTGGAGTGGGGGGAGGCTCCCTTATGACTGGTCAGTCGACAGAATCGGGGCTGCTCCCCATTTCTCTTCATTATTTTTGCTGCATGTACCGAGGTACGTTTCACGCATTCACACTTGAGAAACGGTTGCTTCTGTTGTATTTTTCTGCTTTATTTTTTCTCGTTTCGTAGCCTTTGGTGCGGTTTGATTGTTGCTGCCAGGGGGTGGGCAAGGGGAGTCCTAAGAGAGCGAGTGGACGAGAAAACAAAATTTGCATCTCGGCGGCAGAGGGCTATTCGAGGCGATCGGTTCCAGCGGCGTGCAGTATTACCAGAAGCGACCCGTTGGGCGGCAACTTCGTTGACTGCAAAAGTGGTAGGCCAGCCGCGGTCAGAGAACTGTCTTGAGAGCGCTCGTGTTCCGCACGTCTTCTATCGCAAACATGCCTGAGTCTGGATGGGGGGGTGTTGGGGTGCAAAGAGAAGAAGCGTGTCATGAATAAAAAAATGGAGAAGCGTACCACACAAAGAAAAAAGTTGGCGGGCGGGAAAAAGAAAAAAAAACAAGACAAAGGGAGGGGAAGGGAATCAAGAAAGCAGAACAAAAGGAAAGAAGGATTGGTCGCGAGACAAAGCTGAATTCATTTTTTTTCTCTCTCTTTTTCCCATGAGACGCAGGAACAGGAAAATGAAAGTATGAAACTGGAATTTCCAACAAGGAAGAAGTAAACAAGAGAACAGGGGATGAACAAAAAAAAGAAGAAAAAGACATGGAGCATAGGTTTGGAAAGTACGGGTCGGGTGGGTGGCGGGGAGTGACAGAAACGGGAGATGAAGCGACAAACGAAAGGTAGCAGAGAAACATCGTGAGCAAGACTGCTGTGCAAGCAAGGTAGACACACCGCTGATATGCGGGGCTGCCTTTGAGGTACCGTGCCGACTGTATTTGTCTCGACAACCGTCCCCTTGCTCACTCGGTGTCATAATCGGGGTCTTCTCAAGTTCAGTACTCAGGGTGTGATTTTCTCCTTTTTTTTTGTTTTTTCATCTCTCTCTGTTTTGCCGTTTTTTCCTTCTGATTATTCTAAGCAAAATGTTTTTTCATATGCGGGAAGGAGGGATGCGAGGGGAAGGGGGATGGTTGCATGGTATCATTTTCTGTTGGAAATTTCAGTTTCTTCGACCGCGATCGAATTGAACGATTGCCTGCAATGCACTTCGCTCTTTCTACGCCTGCGAAGCCAGACGGGTCACGTCAAGCTCCGTTCGAGCTTGCGATGCTTTCAGCTGGGCACCCTGTGGGAAGTGATAAATGTGTAAAGTTCAACGCCTTTTGCAAGACGCCCATAAGTTGGACGTGCTGAAAACTACTTGCCAGGACGAAAAACGGTTCATCCGTGGCTAGCGTGCTGTTGTGAGCTACTCAATGCTCGTCGCCCAAGCCAGCATCTTTTATCAGAGTGAAAGTTCGCTGTAGCCTTGTTGGGCTCTCGCTGGCAGACAGGGGAGTATAGCAAATCGTGTCTGACGAAGCAAAAAAGCCGGTTGAGCCAGACTCCCCGGTTGGGGCTTCCACGGTGTGCACGTCTGCATGTCTAAAATCGTTGATGCATGTTGGACAACGGACGGCGGTTTGCCGTTGTAGCGTCGTCCTGTTCATGCGAACAATGAAACGGAAGGAATGGCGATCAAAAGGTTCGTTCGTGGCGGTGGCAGTGCGCGTGACATTAAACTACTCGGGTGAGTGAAAAGTTTGGACCAGGATTATCCTGTGTAGTTGAAGAATCACTCCTTCCACCGGAAGGAGGGAGGGCTTCTGGTCCCGTGCAAGGACAAAGAACACCAGTGATAATGTGTTTCGGTGAGAGAACAAAGCACACCTCCCAAACGTTGCCGTGGTATCTGTTGATTGCCTGGCCTGCCGCATCAGCAGTCTTGAAGAGAACGAAAGCAAACGGCTGCTTGCCAGTCTTTTGCTGGAAGCGCATTGCTTCAACCTGTGTTCGTGAAGTGAATTCCTTTGTGCGACACTCGCTACAACGAAGACAACGTATAGCTCGCTCAATCCGGACTCGGACACGGTGTGGAAGCTGCTCAAACAAACACCTATTTACAACACCTTTTCGCATCCCTGCAGGAATTGCTCACTTTCAAAAAAAAAGATGATAAATTGGTACCTGGGCAGGGAAGTCCTGTTCGAGTTGCCTCTCCAGGGTTTCCTTTGTGCAGGAGTAAGGGAGGTATGCGATGTGCATTGTACGGTATCCGGGAACACGGTTTGCTTGGTCGGAGGGAGAGGTAGACGCGGTCTCGTTGGCTGCAGTGTTAAACTCAGTGTTGGCAAACGATGCATGGATGGCGGACGAAACGCCCTCGTGTGTCCACACGTAGCCTTCAAGGCGCTCCATTGCAGCCTTCGCCTGCTGGTGCTCGTGGAAGCCCACGAAGGCAAAAGCAGGCTTTTGGTCGACGCGCGGAGTGTACCGCATGCCCGGAACCTGCCCGGGGAAGTTTGCCGTCACCAGCGCCTCGAACAGCTCCTTCCCGACAGTCCTTGGCAGACCAGTGATGTAAAGTGTCTTCGGCTGCCTTGCGAGGATATCCTTCTTCCTCTGCTCGGCGGACCCGCTAGGCGAGCATGCTGCTGTGAACCAGTCAGGTGTGTTCCGCTTCGACAGTTCGGCCTTCAACTTGATTGGGTCATTCGGGTCCCACTGGAATCCCTGTTGTGTGTGTTTGTTGGGTACATTGATGTTCTAAGCGGGTATTCTTCGATCTGTGTTTTGAAACGTGCTCTGGCTGACTTTGTCGGCCGTAGTGGATGAAGGTGGGTGGTCAATTTCGCTCGATTCAGTATGAAGACAGGTAACTAGCAGCATACGTTGATTTGGTCCTTCATTTGCGCGGCGTCACGAGAGTTCGTGAAGTTGACGAAGCCATACGGGCGCTTGCCACCGTCTTTGCGCACGATCATGCTCTTGTCGTAACCTTCGGCGGAGCCAAATAGCAAATACAGTTCACGATCTGTCGCATCGTAGGGCAGTCCAGCAACGAACACAGTTTGAATTTCGCCCAGAGGCGCCGTTGAAGCAGCCATGTTGTTGTTTGTTGGTTGTACTATTTTCTTTGAGTGGAAATTTGCTGTCGGGTGGGTGTCTTAGTTTAGTCTTCAAGCAGCAATCCTGCTCTTCTGTAGTGACGAGCGAGTCGCGGAGATTGTTCTCAGCAGAGGTACTTGCCAGTAAGTCAAGTTTTGAGTAGCCACACCAGAGAAAGATCTACCACCATTGTCCGGGACAAATTAGCCTAGATCTCTGGGTCGTGTCTATCCCCTTCTTTGGTCGTATGGTCTTGTATCTCGTGGGTGGTGCACTCGGTTTGGCTATTTAGCGCTTTTTCTACGTTCTGCTTAGGTTGCGACTATTACTCAATGGGCACGCTCACTCAGTGAATTCGTCCGCAAGTTGAGGATTCTGGCTTGTGAAACTCAGGGGATAGTCTCCAGGTGCCTCCTTCGAAAGGTCGATAAGATGCAGAGAGTCAGCGAGTACCTTAGTAGTTGTTCATTTAGGTTGAGCATGACCCGTTTGCCGTTCATATTCTGTTAGTCGTTTGCTTGCTGTTCAGCTAAAACAGAGAGCCTTCATCAATGGACGGGGGTTTTCTTTTTTTTGAGTGTTGCAGCTGGAATTAAAGAAGAAAAACAAGGGGAAAATCAGGGGGGTGGGGGCAGAAAGAGGATAAATGAAGGACGGCAATCAAAAACAAGCAGAAACGGGGGAGAGAGAAAGAAGTGTTGTGTCACTCCTGTCAGACTTTTCGGAAGCTCTGCTGTTGACACCCCCATTCTTCTGTAAACAAGCGCCTCCGTCCTTCTGCTAACAAGCGCCTGCTATCGGAACGAACAAATTGAGAGACAGCAGACGCAAAGACACATGACGTGGTAGTCGGACTGTCCCCTGTATCTATATAGGGTCAGCGAATCGGTGGTAGGTCATAAAAGACAGCGTCGAGCTCAGATTAGAGGCCCCAAATACATAAGAAGAGACATGAAAGAAGAAGAGTTGTTCGCGCCGGGGCGAGACCATAGGGGGTCTCCGTTGCAGGGAACAAAGCTTGAGTCGGGTGATCCACAAAGGCACAGCACGCCGCTCTGGCCTGGCTGCCCGTCTTTACAGGCTTGTTCAGCGCAAACCCCTAGGTACGCAAACCCCTAGATACGCAAACCCCTAGGTACGTACGCAAACCCCTAGGACGCCACGATTTCATTCTTTGTTAGGGGAATCGGTAACCACCTGACTCGTAAGTCCGTGGCTTTTCAGCCCGTCGAACACGTGATGTTTTTTGATCCCGTGTGTGGCAACGGGCTTTTCCCGGTACATTTTGCGCTCGCAAAGGGGAGGTGGTGCTGCTCACCTGCCGAGTCCGACCAGGAGTGACCCCGGCCAGATGCAGCTGCTGCCCGAAATACAGGAACGAAGAAAATGTAGAAACACGAAAGGAAATGAAAACAACGACATGCGGCATTGAAGGAGCACTCCACGAGAGCGAGAGAGAGTGTGTGTGCGTGTGTGTGTGTGTGTGAGAGGAGCAGAAAGAAATAAGAAGGACGCTGTGTTGACTGACACAGAAAGGTGGAACCGCAGCGAGTGAGTAAAAAAAAAAAAGGGGGGGGGGGGGGGGGGAAAAAGAGGGGCCAATAAATACCTGTGGCCGATGCTGCCTGATGCTTTTGCGATTAACAACAGCAGGCGCACAGTTGAACGAGAAACAAAAAATAGAAAGACGTTCGTACGGTAAACGGGGCCTACCAAGCGGTCTCCGAGGTGGTATACCTGGTGTGCCATTCATTCGAAAAGGAGCAAGTGTAGGCTCGTTTTACACGGTGGGGTCCTCTTCAGAACACATCGTTTGGCTTTTCCTAACCCAACTCGCACAATGCGCCGCTTTACCGTTCCCCTTCTTGGTTGTAAGAGTGTAATTGCCGCGGCGAGCCGGCGGACACCGCTCTGTTTTCTCCCCCCCCCAACCCTTCCCTTTGTTAGTGGACGTTCGCTTGGAGCTCCGAGTTTTTAATGTCTCCGGGTGGGCGACCTGGCGGCAAATGGACTTTCAAAAACATCTTCCCTTGCGTGTGCTTGCTAGTGCTTGCTCTGGAGCGGGTTTCGGAGCTCGCGCTTTTACACGTGCTGCTTCTGCGATCGAAAAGGCTTTGCTAAAAATCCGCAATCTCGCCACTAGTGGAGGGGTAGAGACAATGGACGGGTGGCAAAAAGAAAAGAAAAAAGTGGCAAATACAACACAGAAAACAGGAATGTGCAACAAAGGATTGGAAGGGGGGGAAAAGAAAAGCATTGGGAGGCAAAAAAAAGAAAGGCGAATTGCAGCTTAGAAGTTTAGAGGAAATACGGGAGCCGTGGATTTGGCGAAACTAAGGTCATCTATTTGCCGAAAGCCCCGGGGAGTCCAAGCGAAGTTGCACGAGAGTTTCAGGGGTGGAAGAAAAAGGTGGGGAAACCCTGTGATGGTCTGCCTAGCGCTTCTGTCAGAGGCTCGTATTTCTCACGAGTTTGTTCTTCGCTTACACCACCGTGTGTTGTTTTCTCACTCAGGACTTTTGACCTGTTGTGTTTGTGTGATTTGTCGTGTGGGGGTAGACCCGCATGACCTCACGTCCGTTCAACACGTGGTTCGGTAGTTACAGCACTTTGGATCCCTTCTGTTCTTTGTCGGGCAGCATCGTCGAGCATTTCCTTTCAAGCTGGCGCTCATGTAAAAAAAAATGAGTCTCGGATGGTGACTAGTTTAGCAGAGTGTAAGCTCGAAGAACGAGTGTACGTGTGCCGTGTAACGAAGATAGGAACTCGGGAGTGGGTTCGATGGCGGGGTGGGGAGCCAGCTTCACGAAATCCTTTTGCTGGCAAAGTTGAAGCTCGTCCCCACCCAATTAGTCAAGACTCTGGCACTGTACATGAGACTGTCAAAAGGGAGAGGGGTTGGCAGAAAGAATCTAAGGCAAGGTACAATGCTGAGCACGTGGGGTGGGATGCGACCTGTGGGACAAACCGAGACAATCGGCGTCCTATGCTCAGAAGGCTTGCCGGGTGGGTTTGGGCACCCATTTGACCTCAGACATACAGGTTCTGGATAGTGTAGGTGGCATATACCCCACATGCAAAGCAACATACTTGTCTGGAAGATTTTTGCCCGAACCTACCCCATCTGTGACATCCTACCGCAATGTCATGTAAAACGATTACACCGGAAGAATGGCGCGGTTTTATTTTACTTTCGTTGCCACAACCAAACGAACAGAAGTAGACAGTACTTCATGGTTGCTCGCTTTCCACCTGCCTCTCAACTAATAAGCCAAGAAGTACCCACGGTGCAGGTTCAAGTTCCGGTTCGGGCGCGGATTGTTACGGTTCGACAGTTCGGTCAAAGCAGCGAAACAGCCGCATCCGTGTGCGGAATCATCCGGTCAAAACAACGAATGCAGCTCCAGACCAAATAGGAGCGGGGTTCAGTGTGTATTGTTAACCATCGTTAATATTCGAATGCAGCAAGCCCGAAGAAGTTAGCTGTTCACGGTGTAGAGGGCATTTTTTGAGACTCCTTTTGCAACCTGGTGCGGAACTTACATGATTTGAAATCCCTGGGAACGGGTTAGCAAGGTTGTGGTGTTCTCCGTCGGTTAGGCAGTTCTTGCTGTTCAGTTTTCTGTCACGTTTCAGGCTTTTCTTGATGAGAATTAGCTTGAAATTCCGGTGGGGGTGGGGGGTATTTTTTTCTGAACTACTTTTCTCTTCTCTTGAAATGACGATCATCGATTGACTCTTGCAAAAAAGGAAAAAGGTCTCCATCTCTTCGTAGTGTAGTGGTCGTTATTTTTTTAGGGGGGGGGGGGGGGGGGGATGTCGCCGGTATACGCAGTTGGGGAACAAGTGTAGGAGCAAAAGAAAGACAAGGTGGAAGCATGTACTACTGCTGCCCTGGTGGAGAAAGGATAAAAATGAGCCCGCAGGCCTTGGGTCAAGGAGCAGAGATGAAAGACCACCGGCATAAATAAGAGCGATGCACTTTCTGAGCAAGAACGAAGGGTGAAGCCTTCCGTTTTCCCAACAGCAAGTACGAGGTCGCTTTCTTGTCGGGTTGCCTTTTCTTTTTTAGAGTAAAAGTTTGTGTTGAGAAGCATTTTGTTCTTTATTTTCAATTACCGACGAGCTAGGAGCATTTCGAAACCTGTGGTCTCATCAGCTTAGGCAGTTCCTTTCCTGGTGCCGCAAAACGAGTTCGCAGTATTCGCTGCCTTTCTCTATCAACCTATTTATTTCAACCTGTTTACCCACACCCGTGTATATGGCACCTGAAAAAAGAGAAGGCACGACTTTGTGCAGTACGTGCCGTGCAAAGATTAGTCTGTTTGTGAACGACATGTGTGACGGTGGGCTTCTCTCCTCCCAAACACACTGCCGCGGTTTCTTCCAAGTTTACAACTCGCTTGGCACCTTCGGGAAGTCTGGTCACGGTGTCGGGAGTGGAAGTCTGGCGAACCAGGGTTGGCAGGGTCCCCGCTTCTGAGTCCCTTTCGAGCTCACACGTCTCATCTCAAGTACTGCATGACCGGTCATGCAGTACTTGCCCGTGACCGGTGGTCCACCTGGAATTGCGACACTCTAGTCATGCGGTGCTTCAGGTGCCCAGGTTACACGGGGTGGCGGATAGGTAAACCGTTTCTCTACGGCGATCACCACGGCTTTAAGTTCGTGGGTGACTGACGGGGAGGGGGCGAAATAGGACAGTTGTTTAGCGTTTTGCGGTATGCATCATTCGCAAAGAGCAAGCAACAGCGAGGCTCGCGCTTTTTTTTTCCCCCTTCGCCAAACAGCAAATTACAGCAACTGTGAGACTCGTCCGCCCCCGGAACGTTTTAGCTTCTTTTAATTTTTTTAGAGTAGTTCGCTTGAAATCCGGGGTTTTAGAGGTCTGGTGTGTGTGTGTGTGTGTGTGTGTGTGTGTGTGTGTGTGTGTGTGTGTGTGTGTGTGTGTGTGTGTGTGTGTGTGTGTGTGTGTGTGTGTGTGTGTGTGTGTGTGTGTGTGTGTGTGTGTGTGTGTGTGTGTGTGTGTGTGTGTGTGTGTGTGTGTGTGTGTGTGTGTGTGTGTGTGTGTGTGTGTGTGTGTGTGTGTGTGTGTGTGTGTGTGTGTGTGTGTGTGTGTGTGTGTGTGTGTGTGTGTGTGTGTGTGTGTGTGTGTGGAATCCCTTTCTTTCCGTTTCTGGTCTTTCGAGCTTCTGGACCGCTTGTGGCATGGATTGCAGTGGGTGAACTCAGGACTAAAAGGCAGGAAAAGGATAAAGCACCGTTATCGAGGGAAGCGCCGGCCGGCAATACAAGGAGAAGAGGGCCGCGTGGGCGGCACACGGGTAAGGGGGAAGGGGGAGTACAAACAGCGGAGAGGGAAACAGCCTGGATGTTTGCGTAATACTACCCCTGTCCAACCTCTTAAAGAGTGGAACTAGGAGGCATCGCGTACGTCAAATGGTGGAAACGGAAAACGGGATTCCACTAGACGCGCCTTCGGCGCTCAAGCAAGCTTGCTAGTATGTGCGTGTGTGTGTGTGTGTGTGTGTGTGTGTGTGTGTGTGTGTGTGTGTGTGTGTGTGTGTGTGTGTGTGTGTGTGTGTGTGTTGTGGTGTGTGTGGTGTGTGTGTGTGTGTGTGTGTGTGTGTGTGTGGTGTGTGTGTGTGTGTGTGTGTGTGTGTGTGTGTGTGTGTGGTGTGTTGTGTGTGTGTGTGTGTGTGTGTGTGTGTGTGTGTGTGTGTGTGTGTGTGTGTGTGTGTGTGTGTTCCCCTCCCCCCGGCTGTTGTTTGCGAAAAGGGCTGAAGGACTGCTGGGGTGTGAACAGGTTTTGTACGAAGTACAGAGCGGTCAAGGCAACCCATTTGCTGACCTGCAGGGCCGATCAGGAAATGTGTTTGTCGCTTGTCGGCTCGTCTTTTTTTTCTTCTTTTTTTTTCCCATTTTTGCAAAACCTTTTTTAGAGTTATAGGGTAACGTTTTCCCAGCGACAGCAAGTGTCAGACGAGCCCACCCGGAGGCGGTTGATTCCGTGCCAGTAGGGGCTTCTTTACCGTTCCGGAGTTGCTTGAAGGCGGGTTCGTTTCTTTTTGTTTTCGGTAGAGTGAATGGATTTTATTTGCCTTTTTTCCCCCTGGAGGGCATTTGTTGGACGATGGTTGGATGGTGTATCTGCTTTCGGGCGGACTTTCACCATGCGAATCCTCTCTTTTCTTTGGGATCTTTTTTTTCTTTTTTTTTGATTTTGTTTGAGGTTTGCTCTTTTGTCTTCTGATACAGTCATTTTTGTGTGTTACGCCTAACAGTTTTCCCTTCATGTGGTTGTGTGTTCCGCTTTTAGCCGGACTTCCGCCATAGGGTTTCAGTCTGAGGACAATTCGGGTGCTGCAGTAAAAACTCTTGAGCTACTCCCTCCTACTTAACAACAGCTTGCGCTGAGGCCGATAGGCTACCTTCTAACAATCTTGCTGAACGTAACAAACTCCGGGCTCGCAAACGCAGTTGCATTGCTTCAGCTGGGAATTTCCGGCAAAGATGGAACACATGGCCGGTCATAACCCCTTTACTGTTCCGTGCGAGCACTTCTTCCGGAGTTCTTTCTATGACGAGTGTGTGGTGTCCCTTTGGAGGAAAAGCTCTTTGAGTGAACAGCAGCACGGCTTTGTTTATGCGCACTCGCGGAGCTTATTCAGATAATCATATGTTGGTAAGTTGTAGTACGCTGCCAATTTCTGCTTAGCAACTGCTACCAACAATGCGATGTTAACACAGAAAGACTTCACTTCTTGACAAAATAGTTGGGTGTGCTTGAGGGTGGTGTTGTCGGCCACCTGGCAAGCATTCTTTGTTGGTTTCCCTCATTTTCCCATCCCATCACACACAAAAAAAATCGGCACGATCGATTCCGCGAGTGAAACTTCATCCTGGGGGAATTTTCGGAGTGACCCAGCTTCTACGGGTATTTCGTCCCCGAGCCCCAGCTTTGGCTAGCGACCTGCGCGTCAACACCACGAAGGGCCTTTCCTAATTGCGGTGCCCTCCTCGCCTCCCTTGCGACGGTTGCGAAGATTGTTCTCACGGTTGGCCTGAGGTCCGCGCAGCGCTTGAAACTGACCATCCTCAAAGCACTCGCGCATTCGGGTCGTTTTTTCAATGTGGCGAACGTCGTTTGTTCTCTGGTAAAACGATCTCCGCGACTTTGAAGGTCTGAGGGGAGGTGGCATTCGCTCACTTGTACCTTCCTCTTGAGAAACAGGCATTTCCGTCCTGCTGTCCCTGTAGCACTCGTAAGATACGTAGAGTGGAGTCTTGTGGCGTGTTCCCTCCAGAGCTCACCGCACTGCTCTGGCCAGCTCTGGTGTACTGCAGTGCAGGTATGAAAGTCCGAAACTTCGCTTGAGGATGAAGCCTACCCCCGCACAAGGAATCCATGCCAAGGGAGGCTGTTGTTGCGCTGCCTTGCACGGGAGAAGCGGTGTCGTTTTCCACTTTTTTTCCTCCTATCGTTTGCCGTGTGTTTGTTCCGGCTCCATTTTGCTGCTGGCGCGCTCACAGCAGAACGGAGCGGGCGGGGGAGGTTTGTTGTGATTGGCTGCTTGCTCTATCGGAGGTCGCTCTTGGTTTTGCATTGCATTTGAGTGCAGATGGCAGCGCGCTTTGTTCTTCTTGGGTAGCGAATGACGCGGTATTTCCCGGACTAGAGACAAACTGTTCGTCTTTTTTTTGAATATGCTTGAGCTTTGTGGTTGGCATTTGAAGTGCATGAATGCCTTGTTTACCCCTTCTTGCGCCACGTGAGTTGGACGGTTGCCTCGAGACACACAAGAGCCAGGACACGTGACGCCCCCCCGTGGCAGTTTCAAAAGCACTTTTTACGTCTTCAGCCCCGCTTTCCTCATGGCTGGCGGTAGGCCAGTTCCTGGGCACAGTGACTGACGAAGTGTCACTACATTCACGCCGCCCTACCCACAGCTCCTTTTCTTCCTACCTGAACGACAATGTAAAGGTTCCCGTCTCGATATAATTTCCGGACCCGTGACTTTGTAAATGAGCCGAGCAGTACTGAGAGTTGTGTCGAGACGTACTGTGCGCAAAAGGCTCTTTCACGACCACCAAGAGTAGCAGCGTGGCTTTCGTGTCTTTCGTCCGAGCTAGTCTGGCATCATGGAAATCGATTCCCACAGCAGGGCTTTTGTGGTGTTGTTTTTTTTTGTCCTGCCCCGGTAGACATTCCGGAAGTTGTACAGGCGTATATACGAAGAGTATCGGGATGGTAGTTCATATCCAATAAGACAAGAACAATAAAAACCCACACTCAGTGACACTGAGCATAGAGAAAACGCTAAAGTCAGAGAATAGTAAGGAGACCACCAACAAAAAGAAAAGAAGAAAGAGGTGGGTGCAAAAAGGTTCTGGAAGGCGCTACCCGGTGTTTATTTCGACGGAGGCAACAGAGACGCTTACACCCGGCGGGGCTGTATGTGTTTTGTATGGGCTGAGCACATTTTCTCCTTCGTATTGCCAGCATGCTGATCGAGTACCGCACTAACCTCCGGTCTAATTCGCAACAGGCGGCCTCCTCAAATTTCCTACAACGCGGTGCTTGGAAAAATAAAAACGAGGAAAGAGGGAGGGGTTAGGAAAGCTACTTAGACTAGCTTACATAAACAAAACAGACTCAAGATGCCCCCTTCTTTTCCTTCTTCTTTTTGAGTGAAAATTCTGATGTGTAACCGACGATCAACCGGCTTTAGCTTTTGAAGTGCTGAGAGTTTTGTGGCTTTACGGTGGGTGAGTTCCCTGGTGTGCTTGCAGTGTGTACAAGTGTGAGTCTTCCGTGTGCATGGTGCTGCTAATCCTGGTCTACTGGCCGGCAGGAGGGTGCCTGGTCTGTAGAATCTTACAGAATAGGGGCAAGTTTGATACGACCAAGATAACAGAACTTGCGGAAAACAGCATCCAGCAAACCCAACACGACAAAAGAACACGGAACAAGCAACGGGAAGCCCTAAAAACAGATATCCCATCTATGCGGTGGAGTTGTGTGCTAGTTGTTGCTGTGCGTTGTGTGTTGGTTGAATTGTATGTTGTGTGTTGTGGTCTTGTGGTGGTGTGGTTGTGGATTTGTGAGGTTGTTGGCACCGCCGATCGCCATGTAATAAAAGCTCAGAAAAACATTCGGTGAAGGTCACTCGGAAACTCTAAACTTTAACTCTCAAAAAAAGACGAACAGGTGGCGGGGCATATAGACCCCATGTTTGTTGTTGAATAGGGTTACACATAGTTTTCCAAACGCTTTCAGGACGTGGCAACTCTTTGCCGTTCGTTCTGAAGACCCCAAGCAACCCACGGAAAGTCCTCGATTACTGTACTCGCGTTTTCGCGATCAAAGTTGAAGAATCTGAGCAGAAGACAGCCGCGTGTGCAAAGTCAAAAAAAAAAAAAAAAAAACGTTACAAGGAATGAGGAGAGAGCGAGCTGTGTCGTCGTGCGTGGTTGGAGCCGTGAAATGCTCCATCGAGTCAGTTTGTGCTGACCGATCTGGTGTGCCCACACAAGGCGACGAGCACAATACATATCGCAAAACGTCAAAAGGCAGCTGTCAAAAGAAGTAGTCAATAAATACAAGGAAACCACTGAGGAGGGGAATGATGCAAGGACATGCTCGGACTGATATCTTGCATCGTTTTATCGGTCCATTTAGTCAGGCACAAGGCGTTTTCTTATCAGCGGCTGAGTCTGGTGGAAGAGAGAGCACGCTACCTTTTTTCGCGCGGCATGCACAACTGCTTTGGGCACTAGGGTAAAACGAGTGTCACTTGGTCTGCCATACTTGTTTTTGCAATCAGTAAAAATGCAATTAGTAGTTCGTGTGCCCATACACTAGGTGCACGTCTCTTTCTCGGAGCAACAACATGAATTGATTTGACCTGTTTTGGTCGTGCTCGCTACCTGTCCGCTCCAGAAGAGAGTTGAAGTATGGTTAAAGGTAAACCAGTGGTGTCACATAGAGGGGGGGCAATCTCAGGGCCGCCCACTTGATAAAGCCGTTAAGCACTGGGAACTCTTAAGTACATGGACCACATGACACAAGCCGCTAAGCAGCGGCTGAAAAACAGGCCGGCTTGATTATCGGCGTTGTAGAACTTAGTGTGAAGAGTAGTGCCTCAGTAAAACCGGTGCTCGTCGATTTGCACTCCGAGCACAGTAGCGCTAGAAAACGAAGCCAGATGACTTGTCTAACCCCCGTACATCCCTCACGAGATCCAACGTTGTCGAATGAAGTCGTTTGGGTTAGAATGCAAAGAATCTGTGGCGATAATCTGCATCGCCGACGGCGCGGTTATCTCTTCGCAATGAAGACGTGCCGTGGCACGCTTTTTTCTGAAGCGGCTTCTCGTTTCTGCCTGACGCGGCATACTCTCTCCTGCACGCGGAGTTTAACAAGTCAACCGTGCCCACTCTCTAAGGACTGCAACCAGAATGGGGGAAGTTTCGGTTCTGGTTAGACATCAGCCATGATCAAATTCTCACTGCGCAGCCGTAGGCACCGTGTCAGCCCTCTTCTCCCCTGAGCCTCGGCCTTCACCCGGTCAGGTTTTTCAACAGAAGGTTGACTCTGTTCGTCGGGATATCAGAACGGTCGCAAGTAGCTGAGCAGGGTGATTCTCTTCCGATAGCAGCGCGCCTGAGCTACAGGGGGAATCAACTGCACTCGTCTGGGGATTGGAGCGATTCAGCTACATCCAGGGTTCTAGGAGATTTCCTCTAGCCCACCAGGGGGCGGCTGGTTTCTTCCTCGGTAGGTTCTAATTGGCTTCTGCCGAGATTCATATTTGTCGAACCACGATTGCAGTTGCCTGACGTTGATAACAACAATAATGGGGAATATGGAAAGCGGAAGGGGCATCAAGTGTAGGGGGTGAGGAAAGCGCCTGCGATGCTTTCTTTTTAAACGAACGGATAACACGGACGCAAGATGGCTTTATTTTGCCCAAAGGTGTTAAGCGCCCTTTGGCAACAGGCGAAGGGATCTCTTGAATATCTCTTTCATACAGGGAGGAAGGGAACGGGCTCGGCCGAACGAGGAGTGAGTGGAAGCAACAAAAACGGAAGGGTTATCAAAACGCGAGCACTTGGTTCATCAGTGAGCTCGTTGCCTAATCTAGGGCCACTGCAAGAGGAATGTTCGGACGTATCGCGGGAAACAAGTCGACAACTCAAGGCAAATGTCGGTTCGTCGCAGTCCCCGGTCAGTAGGAGAGTTTGCAAAGTATAACCCCTTACGGACGGAGGGGAAAAGGATTGTCCAGGGCACGGAAAGCCTTCTGAGGGAATTCTGGGCCAAACCCGAGAGCTTTATGACTCCGACATGGGGAATCGGGTGCCCCTTGCAAAATCTGCATAACACATCTATCCTCAACGGCAAACATTGATCCATTTGTTTACGTGTCTTCACCCTGTCCCAACTCCAGCTCGCTGACTGTTCCGAGATAAATTTATGTCCCCCTGTCCGTGAACGGTTAAAAACAGGTGCGCAAGCTGCTCGGACTTCCGATCCCCAGCGTGGCCGTCAGGTGGCTTTTGTTCGCTCCCACGTTTGTACCCCGACAGAGGAGGTCTGCATCGGCACCAATTGCTACGGTAGATTGTTGGATTGAGTTCCTGAAGTCGCTTTTCCCTTTGAAGAAAAAGAGAGTGTTTAAACGGTGTGTTGTTTGGGGACAGTCGCGCTTCCCCTCCCACCCCCCCCTCCGGTACACATGTGTCGAACGTGTGAAATGCGCCTGAGTATACTTTTCTGGACAAAGAATGATCGTCGACACACTGATTATTGTCAACATTCCATTTCAACTTCCTGCGCCTACTTACACTCCACCCCCTTTGCTTGGTTTCAATCCAGCCGGTGTTCCACTATTCAACTTTGCACTGATTTTACATCAAAGACAAACCCTCATGTGGGTTTTTGTGGTGGCTCTCATCCTCAAGCACTCGTCCGGTTGTTCGGTCTTTCAACTCACATCTTCTGCAGCGTGATGAAACCCTAAAAGCAATGTGAAAACGGGAGAGGAGAAGGTACCAACGTTGACGATTTCGCCACAAAGGTCCACACTTGCTCAGGTACGAACGTGTCCAAAGTTGAGGTTGGAACTGATAAACGAAGTAACAGACGATCAGCATTCTAAGCAACAATGGTAAAAAATGATGGAATGAAGCTTCTTGTCGCGCTCCCATCAGTACCAAAAGAAGAGAAGTGGACAAGAAATCCTGGCCCCTTGGTCGATTCGACGGTACAGCAGACAACTGTACAAAAGATCGACCTGGAACTAGTTCGTCAGTACGTATGTGGAAGTCGATCGCTGAACTCTTCCAACGGTTATTTTGACATTACAACAGATTGTTATCGTGCGACAGGGGGGGAAGTCTTAGTTTAATGTTTAGGCAGGGGGAGAGAGAGAGACAGAGAGTAGAGAGACTTGGTTCGAGGTTTGTCGTTTACAAAAGGCGAGACTCCGCCCCTCCTTGTTTTGCGAGAGAGGTTTACTCTCCCAAGCCCGGTATTTTTTAGAGTTTTTCGCGGAAGACTTTCCGGGGAAAAGTGTAGTACTCCCTAATTACACTTGCTAAATGCAACAGTTCGCGGAATGTTGGACTACTTTGATGGCACTTGTACACGTCTTTTGGGCTAGAACACGCCGGACACACAAAATTCTCCTTCTTTGCGCAAGATAGCCTCCAGCCACACGTTTGGGCGCGACTCCTCTTCCAGGAGTGCTCCTGGAATCTGTCTTCGTTGCCCTGCGGGCTCCACGCCGATAAGTTTCGGCTGCTTGTCCTTGGATTAAGTCTAAAAGACCCTAAAAGACGCTACGAACGCACGCGAGCTGCAACGAAGCAATACTGCCGAGAATGGCGCGACTCGCATGCACGAAGTACCGTACACAAAGCAGGGGTTTGAAAAATGGTTTGTACGGGGGAGGGGGGTCGAAACAGTGATCAGAGGATGTCGAGAATCGAGACTGGCCAAGGTGACTGTTCTGGTTTTTTTTTGTCGCCCTTTTTTTGTCGCCCGGGAAAAATGCGTACATGCGCATCGGTTTTTTTCTTTGACAAGTTGAGTGTTGCAGTTGTTGCGGGTTCCCTATTCCCATGTGGCATCGCTCTCTTCTTCAGCTCTGTCTTGACCCCCAATTCGTTTCTTCTTTCGTGCTTTCCAAGGAGAAAGCGCAGGGGGCAATACTCTTAATGAAAGCGCGGACAATACCCTTTGTGTGTAAGGTAGTAACCTGTGGTTTCAAATCAGAGAGGCTTCGATGGCAGCATCAATAGAAAAGAGTGGGCGGTTTGACTTTTGTGTGTGTTGTGTGGGTTCCTTTGTTTTTTTTCTTTGTCGCGAGTATGAACTCGCGCAAGATAATTATCTGTGACAAGAAAAGGTATCGGGTATTGAAGCTTTGGTTCGTCTTCGCCAAATAATGTCACGTGCACGGGGTCGGGTTGTGACAACGCAAAAGAACAACAAAACTCTTCTTGCGTGCAGTGGAAGAGTCGCTGGCCGCCAAACTCATGTGTAACGCTTTTTCTTTTTGTTTTTGAACAACATACCACGCGTCGTGGACATGTCATTAACAAAAAAAAAGACCAGCTACGGCGCATTTCCTTGTTTGCAACGGACTCATCGAGTATTCCTTACAAGGCAGGTGGTTTTTAGCAATAGTAGTATGTGTCGTTTGGTCATCATCTGGTCTATTCAGCAAAGAAACAAAAGAATGCTGATCGGGCGCTGATGCCATCATCTTTATTGTGCTGATAACCATCTAGAAGCCTTGCTGGGCTTTGCTCCACCCCACTCCCATCCACAGCGGGTTTTCCCTTTAATTTCTTTGCTGGCAGGGATTTTGTGATTGCAAACCCAAAGTTCGGTGGTGCGCAAAAGGCCAGGTCGGAAAGTAATCAAAGATTTTCGAAGGGTCGAAGGGTTGGCACCTGGAAAGTGCAGAGAAACCAATGCCAAAAAACCGACCGCTTGCTACAAGGAACAGTCTAGAAACGTCAGGAAAGCGAACCGTGTGCCTTTTGTCATTTTCAGAGGAAACACTCGTTTCTGCCCAGGACACTGCAGTTCATGGATGTGTGAGATAAATGCACTTGGACTGATGTTTGAAGGGGTCAAGCTTGGCCGCTGTTGAGTGCTTATTCTTCTGAGCCCGCAAGGTTTGTAGCCAAAAAAGCCCAGTTGACGTAAGCTACTTTCAGAGGCTTACCTTTGTACAACCAAGAGGACTAAGGAACAGCTTCAATTCGATACAAAGGAAGTGCGTAGTTTAGTTTTGATCCCTTTCTTGTTCGTTGTTGTCGAAGAAGAAAAGAGTTTGTAGATGGCGTGTACTTTCTTTTTGGAATGTTTTTGTGTGCGTGTGTTGGGGTTGCTTCCTTTTGTTCATCTTGTGAGGGTGCGTGTGTATGTGTGTGTGTGTGTGTGTGTGTGTGTGTGTGTGTGTGTGTGTGTGTGTGTGTGTGTGTGTGTGTGTGTGTGTGTGTGTGTGTGTGTGTGTGTGTGTGTGTGTGTGTGTGTGTGTGTGTGTGTGTGTGTGTGTGTGTGTGTGTGTGTGTGTGTGTGTGTGTGTGTGTGTGTGTGTGTGTGTGGTGTGTGTGTGTGTGTGTGTGTGTGTGTGTGTGTGTGTGTGTGTGTGTGTGTGTGTGTGTGTGTGTGTGTGTGTGTGTGTGTGTGTGTGTGTGTGTGTGTGTGTGGGGGGGGGGTGTGGGGGTGTGGTAGTTCCGACATTTTTCCTCGGTGTGCTGGGTGGGTCATTTCATCTGCGGGCGGAGCAACGTGTTGTTGAAGGTTGAGAATGCTGTTGCGGGGGTGAGGTGTTGAGGTAAGTGGTACACTGTCCACTGTGTTGATGTCTCGGCGGGGAAGAATGCAATTCCCGTTCGTATTTGTGAGTTAAAGGCCCGTCCAGCTCTCAGATTGCTGAAATTGGCGATTTGGTATATGGAGAACAAGAGCGGGAATAAGTTCCTGATCAGCTGTTTTCACGGCACGCTTGCGAACCCAGGTAGTCAGGTGTGTCAGGTGGTTTTATGTGTTGGGCGGTGCATATTGTTGGTGCGCACAGCGAATGGTCGGGCATTCCTAAGATGTGTGTGCTACAATGTGTCCTATCTGCAAGGCTCCGTCAGGGGTGATTTGGGATGCAAGTGGCCGTACCGGGCCGGCCTAGCTGTACAAGTCCCCCCCCGTCCCAAGCAGAGTGCTGTGCATGGTAGTGTCACCAGAGCTCGTTTGGTCGGTCGGTAGTGTGATTGGGCCAAAACTCGCCTGCGATCACTCCAGATGCCTTGAAGCAAAAGCAGGACAGGCACGCCAAACCCCTGATAACCCCTGCCAATACTTTCGAGAGACAAGCACCTAGTACTTGGTGGCTCTTGAAAGTCCTGCTTCGGAAGAAATGTGAAAACGGGTTTTTGCCTAGAGGCTTTTCGTGTTATTCTGCAGATGCTTTGGGCTATCTTTGTGTCTATGCTTTCAGTTGTCTTCTTAACCATGGTTAAGTGCGCAAATGGTGTCAGCCGAAGCTGGTAAAGCTTCGGCGCCGCCCACGTTATGTTTGTTTAGCAAGTTTAGAAAGTTGTAGAAAAAGGATGACTCGTAAGAACCCTGATCGTGGCAGGAGCAAGCTGCTTTGGAACTCTATAATATTATGTAAATGTCGGAGCTTTGACCACCGAAAGGTGATCAGGCGGATCTTGTTGAACGGATCGACGAATCGGACAAGGAGAGGTTTTTAAAAATGAAAGGTCGTTTATTTTCCGACGTGTATCCGGGGTATGGGTCGACAAGTTCTCCTCGTTTTCTCCTAGTATTTTTTTGTGCGCCCGTCTCGACATCCTACCTTTTAAATGGTCACTGGCTCTCCCCCCGGGTTGAAAGCTGTGTCGCTGTACCGTACCGTTCGGCCGGGGGGCGGTGCCCCGGATCCCCCCCACTTTTTTGGAAGGATTGGTGCAAAGAAAAGCCGGGCTTCGCCCGTTTAGATTCGGAGGTGTATTCAAAGATCGGGGAACGAGGACCCGCCGGCCAGTAGTGGCTGCCACCAAATACTAGGTGGCCTTGGGTTTTGGGTTTTGGGTTTTATGTTGCCATCTATGCTCCCCCCCCCGTCCTTTCGCTTTCAACTCTTCCCGATCTCCCCATATTTCTCTGTGTCTCTCTCTTTGGTAGAAATTTGGAAAAATGCCACGGATTGAAAACGTTGTCCTCTGAGATACAAGGCTCAGATTCTGGTACCCAAGATAGAAAAACACTGGGGCGGCGAGGCCCTTTCGTGGGTGTGCGTCTACTGGCTCCCTCCATGTTGCCTGCAAGGTGCAGCTAAAAGAAATCAAACAAGCCTGTACAGACACCACAGAAGAACCCACTAATGGTACCCCCGAAAACCCCGTATTGCGTAGTTCGTGCGTATAAGTCGATCTTTGAGTGCGTGAGCCCCTCCGAAGAAAGGTCCATCACACTGCGTAGTTTATGGAGTCTTGCGTACTTCGTTACTTCGGTTTTCGGGGGTGTTTTGCGCGCTCCGAGCACCCTCGAATAAGAATCTAGGGCGCTCATTTGACTTTTTCCGCGGTCTGAGGTTTGTACGACAGAAAGATTAGAACCAACAAGCAGTTATTTTTCCCACCCGACGACAACTTTTGTCAGACTAGCCCAACCAGAGGTGGTTGATCCTTCTCCGCTGGTTCTCTGCCGAAAACCCTGGAAGTTGCTTGGTCTCCGTTCTCGTCTTTTCCCCCCCCCCGGCTTCGGTTTCCTCGTGCAAGCCCTACTGTTGGAGTCGGGTTGCCCTGCTTCTGAAGCTTTGAGAACAGTCTAAAAAAAAGAAGAAGAGGCTTTTAGTAACGTTGTAAATTTTTCTTTTCCCTGAAGAAGTTTTCGAGGTCTGGTGTCTAACCCCTTACGGACCGAAGGAGAGGTGAGAGGTTCAAAGCGGACGTCCCTTGTCGAGGATTCAGACCTCTTGGGTGCTTTGAGGGTTGAATCTTGCTCGATAGCGGAACCCGCCTGACAATCACTATAACGAGCGGCCATGCATCACCATTCACAGGACAGAACCGGTGACAAGAAAATGCCCCAATCACGGGCGAGCGATGAACCAAGGCCCTACACCAATGTCCGTAAGGGGTTAAAGATAACCGCTTTAAGGCTTGTTTGCAAGTTGGTTGGCGACATAAAAAAACGGCGGGCAAAGGATGGGGGAAAAAGGGCGCAGTGGAGATGGGAGCGAGAGGATGTTATTCAATAAATTCCAAACATCTCTCGCAGAGGGCTCAGGCAGGGGTCTGTTTATTTGCAAAATCGTCTTCGTTTTGTGTTACCGTTCGACCCCGTTTTCTTTTCTTTTTTTGATTGGTTTTGATTGCCGCCCTTCTGTGTTTTATGCGCGATCGCTTCAGGTTTGTTTCTGAAGACTTATTCCGTTCACGGGCACCTGCTAATACCACACATACGACCACTACAAGTACACACAGGATGTGATCAACGCGTAGGTGAGTACCGGCTGATAGTTGAACAAGACTTGGAAATGACGTCGTCTTTTTTTACTCAAGCTCTCTCATTGAACAATAACCGGCTTTGTCGTGGCTGCGCAGGGCTGCCAGCGCGGCAAGATACAAGAGGGGTTGAGACAAGGTCACAGGATAATACTGCAATTTGCCGCAGTGAATGCAGCAGTCGTTCATAAGATGTCGGGGTTTGGACGCGTTCGGAAGGCTGGTGAATACACTCGTGTAGGCGAACGCTGTCCTCTCGGTAAACAAATGAACACTCGGTTCCTGCGTGTCTTGCCTGTTTGAAGCGATTGGCATGTCAACAGGTCTACCGCTTCAGTGTTTGTCTTGCTGTGGGACGGCAACCGCAGATGCCCTTCACTGAAGAAGGTCCGTGTAAAAAGCATGAGTTTGGTGCTTGGGCAGAATCCTGCGAGGGGGGGGATCGTGGGTCTTGACCCGAACAGCGCTGTAAACCAGAAGCTTGAAATCTGCACTTCTGTGCCGCCCCGGGGCCTGAACAACCAGCCGCACGACTTTTGTGTCGGCTGCAGTTACCAACAGCTACTTGCTACTGCTACAACATTCCTGAGAGCCATTTCAGTGTGATAGATCACGATGGTATAATAAAACCAAAAAAGAAAACGACGTGATAGATCTTTATAGTGTGATAGACCCGTTGAAAAGTCAAACACGTCCATCAGGCAAGAGCCGCAGGGATTGCAAGGAAAGCAGCGCATGGAACTGCATCGGCACGTTTGGGCCACGTGAACATCAAAGCTGTTCAGAAACTGATGGGAGGCAAAGTCAAGTACATAGACGAAAGCAAGCGGCGAACCCGCGAAATACTTGTCTTTCCGACAGTCCCTGTGAAGGAAGTCGTTTGTTGAACAGGTGGGGTATGTGTTCCCCTTGTTCATCACCCCACCTCGAAACGTGGGCCAAAACCCCCCTCAAAAAGAAAGGGGCGGGAAGAGCCGGAGAGATGAGACCGAGAACTTTTTCATCCCTCTAGCTCTAGGGACCAGGAGGACCCAGTGTGCGCGCAAGGAAACATCCCCGGTATACTGGGCTTGCTCTGCTCTGTGAGCCGACCGTCCAATAGGGTTGATAAAAAAGAGGAAAGGGGATGGGGAAACGTTGAGTGTACTCGAGAACAAGACGGGTTTTAACACGGCATTGAGCAATTTAGTGGGCAAGAGAGCGCCGTCAGCCCCGAGAAGGACGGCGGCGTACCCCGGGACGTAGCGAGCCGACAGTGAGAGAGAGAGAGAACAAGTTGCGTAGGAAAACACGGCGCACGCAGTAGTTAAGGCTGGCTGCATACAAGCTCTTGGCGGTTTCGCTTCGATCGACTACAAACGTAGCACTTTAGTCATCCAACCGCCACGATCCCATTTCCTCCTCCGCCCTACAATGCGCGCATAAAGTAACTGTTCCCGTGCAGCTGCAAGACTATAAATGAAAAGACAAACGAGCCCGCCGCGACGCAATGACACCGCCACGCGGCTTTTATCTGTCTCTGCCGGCAGGTCGGTTGCATCTGATAGACAGGACTGGACAGAGTCCAAAACATCATTGTTTTCGAACATGTTGGACGCGAACAACTTTTGAGGCGCCGAATGGTACATCAATAAAAAGGCGGACGAGATCCTGTCAGCTAATGCGGCAATCACGACTAAACTAATTGATTTCCTTGGCACGGTTTCCTTTCTCTTTCTCCCACTCTCCGGTTTTAGACGTGGAAAGTTACTTTACACTACAGACGTCAACTGCGCACTCCATAATATGAGACAACGGCGTCGGTTGTTGTCTGTTTTTGAGTGCAAGGTGAAAAGTGTACGGAACGGATGAGCAATGCCGCTTTTTTACCCCTGTCGACAACCCCCTCACAACAGCACCATGGTGTCCGTTCCAACCTTTTGAACAATCAACGCTTGGATGTTGCTTGATCTTTCTAGAGTGAAAGTTCGCTTGAAACTTTCTTTTTGTGCGTGATTTCCGACGATTCCGAAAATGGCGCACGAATCTCACAGCTGTCTCCGACTTTGATTTTAGCTATGAAGTTGAGCCAGTAACCCCTTCTCCCTCGCTTTCCCGCCGAGGCGCGAATAATGAAGGCCAAGATGGCTCACCGAAAGCATTCCACAAGTTTCTGTTTTGTCGTTTTGTGCACTGTCGATCCCGTGGGACGAGTAGTTTGGTGTCTTGGGACTCCTTCTCTTTTTCTTTTTCACAGTGAAACTTCGATAGTGTGTGTGTGTGTCGTGTGTGTGGCTTTCTTTTTTCTGTCTTGACCCAGAGACAGAGGGAAAAAAGGACTTTGTTGGAGGGTTTAATCATCCAACCTTGCTCTTTGCCTCGGACTGAGGCTATGCAAGCGAAAAGTGGGCACGGCAAGAAATGTAGAACAGGTTTGTCGTGTGCAGGTTTACACAAAGGTTCCCACAAAATGCTTTCAACAGCCCCATAAACAAAAAATGGTTGTGCAGAGTGGACCGTTGGTCTTGAAACGGTTCTTTCTCAGTCAGCTTTCCTTTTTTCGGCTTTTTTCAGAGTTAAAGTTCGCTTGAAATACCGGTTTTTCTTTAGTTCAGAGTGTTTTTTAGTTGTGTGGTATCCCTTCTGCCTCTTTTTTTCCCCCCGGGTTTTGGCATCGTTCGTTCGCTTAGAATGAGGAGGGAAAAAATGGAGGAGCAGCATAGTAGAATAGAGTGGAGGTACAGGAGAGAAGGAGAAAAAAAACGTCAAAAAGGGTGTGGATAAATCAGCTTCGCGAGCGAGAGAGAGCGAGAGAGAGGGAACACGACAAAACAAGGCAAGAGGTGTCCCAGGCTCACCTACCGCGCTGACCTTTCCGAGAGAGAGAGAGAGAGAGGCTGCAGACACACGCGATTTGCAGGGAGCGTGTTGCAGAGCACAATCAACGAAGGAGTCGCAATGTGGGTGTGTGTGTGTGTGTGCGTGTGTGCGGTGGCATATTTGTACCGCCAAAAAAAAAAGGGGGAAAGGGTCCTCGGGACTTGCTTGCGCGCCTGGGAATCATTCCTTGTGACTGCCGACACGTTTCAGCCGTATCTTCTGTGGCCTAGCAACATGCATAAGAAAGTCCCAGTGGTGCAGCACAGGCCTCCACCGTCGTACAGCTTCCCCTCCCCCCAAAGTGAGCAGTAGCTCGTCCTTCTCTAGAGTTCATGTAGGCGTGCCGAAAGTCTCAGAGTCACGTTATTGCCGTGCCAGGTCAGGCATTGAGGCCCTACCTTTGGAGGCTGGGGTCGTTTTTGTTTAGCTGGTTTGAGAAGTGGGGGCAAGTGGAACTCAATTCCGTTTTAAGTATTTCGAGGTTCACGCTAGGGCGCAACTAGCTGTCAGTCATCACAGCCGCTCCATGGGCTGGCAGCCTCTTTAGTCCCTTAGCCACTCAAAATTGCATACTCTTTTATTGCTGAATCTGGCTCTGATGCAAAAAAGTTAGCCCCAACCTTAACCTTGGTTCCACCCATTTTTGTTTGGCCTGTGGGTCGGCCAGCGACGACACTCAGCGTGTGTAGGGGGGGGTGTGGTGGGGCGGGGGCTCTTTTCTTTTGAAAGCATTTTTAGAGTTAAACTTTTTTTGTGGTCATTTTGCAATTTTGATGTGAGGAGGATAGTTGCTTTTGTTAAGAACGAACCGACCGAACTATAAGCCTCGGTTCCAGCTCGCGGACATCACGCACTGACCGCGTGTGTCGATGGGACAAAAAGGAGGTGCTGCTCGACAATTGTCTTCTCGGCGGGTGTTTGCGGACACAGTTTGCGGAAGCTGCTGTGCTGCAATGATTCGGACAGTGGGGAAGGCCAGCGGGTTTTGTTGTCAGTGCTCGAAAATTCACGACATGCGTGGCCACCAGGCAAGCCTGCTGGCCCTGGACAAGCTAGCTTTAACCATGCTGTCTGGTACTCTCGGATTGTCCCCTAGAACAAGCCTAACCACAGAAGGGACGACGACCCTGAAACGGAGAAGGTTTCTTCGAAGAAGTGGTTCTGCGCACCACTGCTCGCCCTATAAATCCCTGATACCCTCCTGGGAACTCCAGTTTTTAAAATCGGAGGTTTCGCGGTACCTGCCACGACCCGCAAGCCCGCGCCGAAAACCCCCGCAAAGAGAGCCCTGGTCGGCAACACACTACCCTCCCATGAAAAATGTGTGGGTAGAGGGGGTAACAAGCGACCCGCAGAAGGGAAGGCCCGTAACCGAACAACGAGTGAAGAAGCACGTTTTTGTGCGTGTCAAAAAAATCGCGTGCATAATGTTGTGCCACACCCGCTGCTACTGGTCCTACGCATGGGTAGATACGAGTTCAGCGCAGCAGGTGCCATCAGCATGTACCACAACGCGCAACAATAAATCACACTCGTAAGGGTGGTGCGCATCCGGGTATGGCTCGCTTTTCCCCGCTGGTGGTTTGTGCGTTCGGTGGCCCTCTCGCTCATATGACTCGGTCTTCCGTTTTTATGTCGTCTTCCACCCGCATCAGCAGTAAGCGTCGTTCCTCGCTGTATGCACATACAAGGTGCAAATGTATTTCAGGAAAAAAATGCATATAGATTGTCTGACTCGCTTTTGAGTCCTTGAGCCTCCTCGTCGTAAGCCGATCTCCCCTAGTAGCAGCACTACTAATAAAAATAGCTACCAACGCCAGCTGACAGTGGGTCGACTGGCAGGCAAACAAAAAACGATCAACCGGAGTTGACGTGCTCGACTGTTTGTATTTTCGCTTTCTTTCAATGGTCCCTTGTGGGGGTATACAGATTGGTGCCGCTCGACGTTCGTTTTATGTTGTTGTTTTCTTAATCGACAGCTCCACCGTGGAATCGAATCCACGACCACAGCTGGCGTCAGGCGCCAGCCTACCCCCCCGGCGGTGGTTGATTTCTTCCCCGGGGAGAAGGTTTTGTCGAATTTTGCTTGGACTCGGGGGGGGGGGGGGGGGGGGGGGGGGGGGGTGGTTTTTGCTCGTTTTGTTTTCAACAAATTAATTTCACGGCGCCCTTGTCAGCCATCAGCCTGGCTCAAGGCTTCTTGATGGCCCAGTGCTGAGACGCGTGGTGATGTGGAGATTACCAAACGCTCGCAACCTGAGTCCGTCGAGTCCAACGCCTCTGCTATGACCAGTGGCAAACCGGCACACAGAAGGGCGAGTGGACACCATGTCTGCTCTTCCAGACTTTTTCGAGGTTTTGTGCTTCCGACGATACCTTGTGGGCGTCCAGATTGGATTTTTCATTTTTCCGCGACGACAGCATATGTCCGACTAGTCCCAAGGGGTGGGCTGCTTCTTCGTTAGAAGATTCGCTGCCGCTCTGGAAATTGCTTGGTCTCCGTTTTCGTCTTCGTTTCTCTTTTCTTTTTTCATCGTTTAAGGAGCCGGCGCTTTCTAGCGTTTCTCTTAAAGTCTTTTGAGGCTTAATATTATTTCGTTCTTGTTTTCTTTTTTTTTTCATCTTTGTAGACTTTGTTGGCACCTATCCTTCTGCCTGAAGAGATCTTGTAAGGAAAACATGTTCAATAGCCGCAGTCAAATTAAAAGACAATAACAACCAATCCAAAAGAATCGCCGCTTGGGGAGAGAGGGGGGAGAAGGGGCATCGAAGAAATAATGGGAAAGAAAATAACAAGTGAAAATCAAAAAGCTCGTCTGCCGTACCCTGAATTTTGTGCACCCTTCGTTGTAGAAGAAGAACCGGGGGGGAGAGGGTGCCCGTACTAACTGCCAGGTGGTCCCGTTCAATCAAACAGACCCCCACCCGTGATCCTACCCAACCCGCAAACCCCAAAGAATTTTCGCTGGCCGTCCATGGAGACGACCAAGCTATGGGCAGGGAACTAGTCACAGGGTAGGGTCCGGAGTGGGGTCTCCTGAATTACTACGGTCTCCGGGTGGGTTGGTAGTAATTTTTCATAATGAAACTTCGCTTGAAACTTTTTGTGTGTTTCTGACGATCCTGTATGCCTCTGTTGGGCCGACAGTGATCTTTTCTTGCGTGGGGTGAGTGTGTGTGTGTGTGTGTGTGTGTGTGTGTGTGTGTAGGTGTGCTTTTTATTTCCGTCATTTGGCCGTTGTTGATTACTCAGATAAGAGCAGTGTTTGACTGCTTAGTTACGAGCACTCTTCGGGTTCCACCTGTGGATGTTTAGGTGAAGTTTTCAGACATTTTTTAGAGTTAAAGTTCTTGTCGAAACTGGCTCGCGAGCGAATGGGCCCTGAAAGCAGCAAAACGTGAATATCGACCCTGCAAAAAGCTTTACGTTGCATGACTGTGGCGGCCCGTGGTGGCCGCACGGTCCGATGTAATAGGGGTTTCACAGGAATCGCAAGATTCTCGGAAAAGAGAACCAGAACAATTGGGGGCATACTCGGTGTTCGCGAAGGTTGCGTGCAGCGTCGAGGAGACGCTTTCGTGGTTCCACACGTACCCTTCAAGACGCTCCATGGCCGTCTTGGCTTGTTCTGTGTTGGTTGGGATTGGGTTGCGAAGGGCGGATAAAAGGAGGGCGCTGACTAGGTCTTAAGTACATGGGTGCTAGGACACACCCTTTGCAAGTATAGAGGAATCGTGTTGCTCAGACCGGTGTTTGTGCGACCCGAAACTTTTTCTCAGTCCGGCGTTTGTGTTGATGATCAGTCGGCGATACTACCACAGTAGTACAAATAGAGAAAACGACACGCCGTCAACCCTTCCATGAGCTTTGGTACAAGCCAGTCTACCCCCTTGCTGATACAAACCCGGTAAACAGGTGGAATGGAACCCGATTGACCACTGGAAAGCGATATAGTTCGCGCGGGGCAGCAGCAGGACACCTCGTCCAGGTGGATAGCGTCACCTAGCTGATTGGATTGGCTGGATGCGGGCAACTGCACCTTCGCACCACCGACACTCAGAGTCTGGGTGCATCCGGGTAACGCGCAACGTGCAATCGGGGGTTTGAAACATGATGATCAGTATCTAAAGCCCGCACCCACGCGGCGTTGACTGTGGCTGGTCTTTGAAAGGGCTGCCTCGATGTTACTTTGATCAAACTCACACTAACCTGAAACAATATCGTTTCAGATGGTGCTAGGCCGCATACCGTGTGTCACGAATCCGACGAAGGCGAAGGAGTTCTTCTTCTCCGTAGGCAAGGTGTAGCGCATGCCACCGACTTGTCCGACAAAGTTGGTGATGATGAAGGCATCGAACAGCTCTTTGCTGACAGTCGACGGAACGCCGGTGACATACAGCGTTTTCGGGTTCTTCGGCAGCGAGGCCAACCGGCGGGAGATGCTGGCCGGCGATGCGCACGTCGTCGTAAACCAGTCCGGCGTGTTCCGCTTCGACTGTTCGCATTTCAGCTTCAACGGCTCCGTCGGGTCCCATTGGAAGCCCTGCAGCGGTTGCGGTTGTTCTTTTTAGAGTTAAGATCGGTGTCGTTGCATGCTGCAACAGGTGCGAAAAAAGACATTCCTTGTCGTTATTGAACTTCTGCGGTCAGATTCCCACAGCGGGCTGATTGAAAGAGGGACGAATGGCTGAGGTGTGTCAGGCTCCTGTGTGTCTTCTCGCTTACGGTTGACTTGCTTAACAGCCTCGGGCAGGAGAGTTGGGATTGTTTGAATGCTCTTCCTATTTCCCCCCCCCTTCTACCACCAGCTGCAGATCAAGATCAAACTACTGCCAACTAAAGCCCCCCCCCTCGTACTATTTAGGCAGTCGTACTATTTAGGTAAATAGTACGAGTGTTGTTTTTTTAAAAGTTTTAAGTGGTGCCCCCAGCTGCAACGACTTTTAAGTTTATATTCCGGCTAAGAGTTCACGCTCGTCTCTTTCCCGTTTTCTCTTTGATGCAGGTGAAGGGCAGGTATCAGCACAGAGAGCGCGTCCAGGTCCATCATCACTGATTCGTCAAGGTTCACCACCTCTACAGCATCAGCAATGCGAGAGCTGCTGCGAGCAGTGAGTGTTTAGTCCTTCTGAGCCCACTTGACAGTTGGGCATGTGTCACTTAGACTGAGACCTCACTCTAAGTGCCGCCGAGCCCCGATTCTCTCGGTTCTAAATGGTGGTTCAATAGTGGTTAAATAGTGGCTAAATAGTACGAGTCACTCTGAAACTTTGGGGGGTGTACTTTTAGCTTTTTCAGGCGATGATTTTCACCTAAATAGTATGAGGGGGGGGGGGGGGGGGGCTTTACTCGCACAGCAGAAGTGAAGCGCACCGGAGACAAACGGTACGTAAGAAGCGAGGCGTGCAAAGAGGTAGTCGGCGAGCTGCTGTGGAGGTCACCTCAAGCTTGTGATCTGGACCCTGAGGTCATCCTGGTGCTGGTATCTATACAGATACATCCTATGGTGTGGATGCGTCTGTATGTATACACTCTTCGTACTAGCCTTAGAGCCCCTCAGGGTGGTACGTAGGTGGTGTGGTATATGATACGTGGTGAAACCCGCTCAGGAGGTGCACAGGATGGGTGAGTACTCAGTGGGCAATATCGTCACACATTGCTGCATATCAGGTTCAATCTACCACTACTACTCTCCCTGTATTGGCGCTTGCTTTTCTCCTCCGTGATGTGCGTCTCGTACTGCGATTAGCCAGTCTCAATGATTTGTGTGTTTGCCACACTTCTGAGCAAGAGCGTGAGTGGTTCGTAAATTATAAGTCGTTTCTAAGACTGGCGTCAAACGACAAAATACTCGAGGGACTGCCTTGTGCTCATTTCGAAGGAGGCTAGAGGGAAGACAACAATACAACTACAAAGTGGGTCTTATTGTTGAACGCTTACGCCCGCCACTAAACCCAGCTTTACCTGTGTTTCGTGTGGGCTACAGCACATTTACCTCCTTTGATCTATCGCAACTGGCAGTCTCCTCAAGCTTTTCCTACAAAGCAGGTGCTTATACAAAAGAAAATGAACACACGTCGAGTCTTTCTTTGGCGGCCTCTGCGCAGTCGTTGTTCTGGTAGTTGACGAAGCCGTACGGGCGCTTGCCGCCGTCCTTGCGCACGATCATGCTCTTGTCGTAGCCCTCGCTGCTGCCAAAGAGGAGGTACAGTTCTCTGTCGGATGCATCGTAAGGCAGGCCTGCCACGAAAAGCGTCCGGATGGGCTCGTTGGGGATCTGCTTCCCAGACTGCTGCGACGACGGCGTTAGCGGCTGCGGCGGCAGCTGCTGCTGCGGCTGCTGCTGCTGCTGCTGCTGGAGCTGCTGGAGCTGCAAATGCTGCGGCTGGGGCTGCAATTGTTGCTGCGTCTGCTGTGGCGGTTGCGCCTGCTGCGGCTGCTGGGCGACCTGCTGCAGCTGCTGGAGCTGCTGCTGCTGTTGTTGCTGCTGGAGCTGCTGCTGTTGCTGCTGCAGCTGCTGTTGGAACCTGGGGAGCTGAGAGGGCATCGTGTTCTGCATCATCTGCATGGGGACCTGGCCAACGGGCAGGCTACCCATGGAGTCCTGCGTGGAGATGCTCATGGTGTCTGAAAGTTGCAGAGTGGAGTGTGTGCTTGAGGGTTTGCTTAGTTGATCCAAGATGGACAGTGCCCTCTTGATTTGCTTCTTCGGTTCTTTGTTTTAGCTTTTTGGGCAAAGGAATTCTTTTGCTTTTTCTATCTGCTTTCGGAGGGAGAGGTTTTCCGCTCTCTTTGTCCTTTAGAGTTTCCCCTTAGCGTTTGACTTCTCTAGCGTCTGGACGGATTCCTCTTGAGGCTGGTCTGTTGGGCCTTTTGTTTTTTTTTTTTTTTTTTTTGCTTTTTCTTAGTTGTTCCTTTTTGTTCTTTCGGGCTTTGCGGGGTTGTTGCTTTGCGCGATTTGAGTTGGAAAGGGGGTCGTGTACGTGTGTTTTTCTCTAGGTTTGTTTTGGAAATTTAGCCTGCTGTTGGGATTGCCAGTGTGGAAGCGGACAAGCGACGGGCTGAATGCCTGCAGAACAGGTTCGGCACCGGCACAGCTCCGTTGGGCAAACTGGAATACCGGTATAATAACGTTAACCAGGGTATGGACACTTGCAACTGGCCAAACAGCCACTGGTCACGAACAGCCAATTGTGCGATGACGAAGATCAGAACCGAAAAAAAGAGAATAAGGAACGATGTGCAAAGGGGTGGCGGGGTTGGGGCAGAAAGATTCTTGCGATGCTGCATGCGGTGCCCTCCAGACAGCTGTATTCAGAGGGTGAACGGTGGTCTAAAACCATGCGGGAAGCCGACTTCTGAGAGAACCCAGTTTCTCTGGGGTTAGAAATCCCTGTTGGTTACGGAGGTCGCAGACCAACATGCACAGCATCGCACCTTTCCAGAATATTTTGCCCAAACCCCTCCCCTTTTTGGCATCGTCTCATAATATTATATCAGACTCGGGAAAAGGTAGAAGTTTCGGTCACAGTCACGACTCCGTTAGGCAAACTGGATTGTGTCATCATTCTGAACTACTGGACGGACATTTGCAACTGCCAAACAAGTGCACGACAAGTACATGGGTGTTAGGACCACCCTTAGCGAGTCTAGAGGTAACCTTTTGCTCAGTCCGGCGTTTGCGCAAACCCGAACCTTTTTGCCCAGTCCGGCGTTTGTGCAAACCTGAACCTTTTTGTCCAGGCCGGCGTTTGTGCAAACCCGAACCTTTTTGCCCAGGCCGGCGTTTGTGCAAACCCGAACCTTTTTGCCCAGGCCGGCGTTGTGCACACCCGAACCTTTTTGTCCAGTCCGGCGTTAGTGCAAACCCGAACCTTTTTGTCCAGTCCGGCGTTTGCGCAAACCCGAACCTTTTTGCCCAGTCCGGCGTTTGTGCAAACCCGAACCTTTTTGCCCAGGCCGGCGTTTGTGCAAACCCGACCCTTTTTGTCCAGTCCGGCGTTTGCGCAAACCCGAACCTTTTTGTCCAGTCCGGCGTTTGTGCAAACCCGAACCTTTTTGTCCAGTCCGGCGTTTGCGCAACCCGAATCTTTTGTCCAGTCCAGCATTTGTGCAACCCGAACCTTTTTGCCCAGTCGGGCGTTGTGCAAACCCGAAGCTTCTTGCCGGTCCGGTTTGTCCAACCCGAATTGTTGCTCAGCCTGGCCTTTTGCCCAGGTCCGGCGTTGGTGCAAACCCGAACCTTTTTGTCCAGTTCGGCGTTTGTGAAAACCCGAACCCGTTGGCAAGTTGGGGGGAGGGCCCCTCCGGACCGCCCCTGGTGAACCTTTGATGCTGAGTGCAGACCCGGAAAAAAGTCCACCGGCGGGAACCGAACCTCCCACCCGTAGGTAAGGAACGTCGTCAACTGACGACTGTGCCACGCCGTTGTCCGCCGCGAGAAAATTTTTCGACGAATTTTGAATTCTCAAAAGTACCATGAAAAAACGGTAAAAAAAAGCCCGGGGTGGGGGTACCCCACGGCCTGCCCCAGAAAAGTGGGGTAGCTCGCTAGAGAGCTAAATTGAGAATTTCAATTTACCAACCTCTAGACTCGGAAAATAAAAGTTATCAGACTCGGAAAAGGGTGGAGATCTCGGTCACAGTCACAACTCCGTTAGGCAAACCGGATTGTGTCATTAACCACCACCACGGACGCTTGCAACTGGCCAACTCATAAGCGAACTGCGGATACAACAGCCACGTGCACGACGACAAACGTCAAGCAATCAGACTCGGAAAAAGGTAGAAGTTTCGGTCACAGTCACGACTCCGTTAGGCAAACTGGATTGTGTCATCATTCTTAACTAACCGTACAAAGAACCCGGACACTTAGCAACTTCTGGCAAACAGAACTGACTTGAAGCGCACGATCAACGTTCTCAGACTCGGGAAAAGGTAGAAGTTTCGGTCACAGTCGCAACTCCGTTAGGCAAACTGGATTGTGTCATCATACAACGAATTGAGTGCACGACGGGATGGATCTTTTCCCGGCGTACGGAAGTGGAAGGGCGGAGCGTGCGGCAAGATGGACGGTGTTCAGCGACATAACAGAGAAGAGGAAGGGCAGGAAAGCGGCAATCATAGGAGGAGACCCGTGGTACGTGCCGGAAGGGGTTCCCCAGCACGAAAAGGGCAACGACAAAGCTATCAGACTCGAGAAAAGGTAGAAGTTTCGGTCACAGTCACAACTCCGTTAGGCAAACTGGATTGTGTCATCATTCGTTAAAGAATCGGACAATCAACTACTACTGGCAAACAAGTCAAGTGAACGACGACGAAAATCAAAGTTCTCAGACTCGGGAAAAGGTAGAAGTTTCGGTCACTGTCACAACTCCGTTAGGCAAACTGGATTGTGTCATCATTCGGAACTACCGAACAACGCATTCGGACACGTATCATCTTCTGGCAAGCGTCATCACGAGCGAACTGACTCGAAATACATCAAGCCAAATGCACGACGAAGATCATAAGCCTTCAGACTCGGAAAAAGGTAGAAGTTTCGGTCACTGTCGCTGGATTGTGTCATCATTCGTTACACAGAATCGGACTCTCAACAACTACTGGCAAACGAGCCAAAGTTCACGACGACGAAAATCAAAGTTCTCAGACTCGGGAAAAGGTAGAAGTTTCGGTCACTGTCACAACTCCGTTAGGCAAACTGGATTGTGTCATCATTCGGAACTACCGAACAACGAATTCGGACACTTATCAACTTCTGGCAAGCGTCATCACGAGCGGACTGACTAGAAATAAAATGCACGACGAAGATCAAAGCCATCAGACTCGGGAAAAGGTAGAAGTTTCGGTCACAGTTGTAACTCCGTTAAGCAAACTGAATTGTGTCATCATTCTTACGTTCCCAGAAAATGATAGATCTGCCACTGAAACAACGGCCGCATAGCAAACACTCAATCGACTGGCAGGCAAGACATGCCCGACGACAAGGACCAAAGCTATCAGACTCACTCAGAAAATGATAGGACTGCACTGAGTCCGCGGGTTTGCGGCAAGCAATTAATCGGCTGCGCAAGAATCATGCACGACGACGAAGAGCATATCAGACTCGGGAAAAGGTAGAAGTTTCGGTCACAGTTGTAAATCCGTTAGGCAAACTGGATTGTGTCATCATTCTTACGTTCCCAGAAAATGATAGATCTGCCACTGAATCAACGGCCGCATAGCAAACACTCAATCGGCTGGCAGGCAAGACATGCCCGACGACAAGGACCAAAGCTATCAGACTCGGAAAAGTTTTCGGTCACTGTCACAACTCCGTTAGGCAAACTGGATTGTGTCATCATTCTTGCCCACTCAGAAAGTGATAGAACTGCCCCTGAATCCGCAACCATGGCAAGCAATCAATCGGCTGCGCAAGAGTCATGCACGACAACGAAGCGCATATCAGACTCGGGAAAAGGTAGAAGTTTCGGTCACACACACTCACTCAGAAAATGATAGGACTGCACTGAATCCGCAACCACACGGCAAGCAATTAATCGGCTGCGCAAGAATCATGCACGACGACGAAGAGCATATCAGACTCGGGAAAAGGTAGAAGTTTCGGTCACAGTCACGACTCCGTTAGGCAAACTGGAATGTGTCATCATTCTTACCACAGTAGCAAATAATTAATCAGCTGACTCGACAAGACCCAGACTATCAGACTAGAAGTTTCAGTCACGGTCGCAACTCCGTTAGGCAAACTGGTTTGTGTCATCATTCTTATTCACACATCGTTTTTACCACAGATACAGAAGAAGATGGACCCCTGTCGACAAATCAGCAGCCACTTGTTCACTCTCGGACATTAGCGGTCTTGAGGGTCAACCGCAGCACGTAAAACTTGCCAGACACAGCACAGTGTCGCGACGCAACTAGCAAAGTGTCGCAGCTCCATCCTGAGAAGCCCACTGTCCTTTGTTAGCAGCACCTTAGATGGCAGGGAAAACGATAGAACGAAAAACGAGACTTTTGAGAAGATGCAGCGCGTCCGAGTACTCTGCGAGTATTGACGTTGCGGGAATGCTATCCATTCTATTCGTTGAGAGCGAGTACAAAAGTCAGGCTTCGCTGATAAATGGGGCGGCGGCGGTGCTCACGATTTGGTTAACATGTCCTCAGGGGTTCGGCTTTCAACTCTCGGACAGATCCAGTAAGCACCGATTCACCATGCGTTTATTGTCCTTCTACAGTCCGCCTCCTCTGTTTGTGAGCGGGTGCACTGCGGACAATACGAGCAGTGGCGCGTATCCGTCCGAGTAGTAGTAGCGCGGAGAGGGGCGCACCTCGCGACGAGGGCGTCATCGAAGCAGCAAGCAGCCTTGAATTCTAAGTTGAGACGCGACTACCTTCGCCCAATGGATCGGAATCAGAGTCCACCGCCATACTGACCCGAGCCCGGCACATTTATTGCGTCCCTCGTTCGCCAGCCCGTCTCGCAGCTGTGAGTGCGTGTTTTTTGACTGAAGTAGCAGGCTTCGGTCATGGATTCCTCGTTTAAGAGTTTTAAAAAAGGCTTTTTGAGAACGGCCTTTTGCCCAATTCTCGGGCACGACAGAATTGTTACTAGTACCAGAGCTTGGAGAGACAGAGACAGAAGAAGAGAGGGTTGGCGTGCGTCGGGGGGGTCCGTGAGGAAGCACCGGCCACCTTGCAAGATGAGAATACTTGCCGGAAAAGCACCCTTTTATTCGCGAGGGTAAGCATCCTTGCAGGGGAGCTTTTCCGTGTGCCTCCATGCGGAATGACACTGGGCCTTTTAAGAAGGCCGCGGAAGTCGGCTAGCAGGAGAAGGTGTGTATGTGCTTGGATGGTACACACCTGGTTCGATTGCGGGATAAAAGACTGCGTACTTTTTCAGTTCAGTAGTAGTAGTAGTATGCTGCCGAAGCAGCCAGAGACAGCAGGCGCAGGGGTTGCTTTACTTTTCTTTTCTTCGTGGCATGGAGACCCGCCCCAGGCAATCCCGACTGTCCAATCATGGTCGCGAAACGTTTGTGCCCTATAGTGATGAGTGGTTGACCAGGCCCCCGCGACGCCGTATACACAACACGCCTGCTTAGGTGTGCACTCAGCCATCACAGGGCCCCAGATCTCGCCACCTGACACAGCTGCCACTCTGGCGACCGCAGCAACAACCTTCGCAATGACGGCGCGCGCAGCTGGTGTTTTTCCAGTTCGAAAAAAAGAAGTACCTCAAATCTTCTCCGTGCTCGAAGACGTGCAGCATGTTGTTGTCATTCACTTCAATCCTGACGTTGAACGTTCTGCTGGCGTTGGCGAAGAGGTCGTGGCAGTCCATGCACATGCGCGCGTTGACGTTGATGCGCGGCAGCTGCTTCGGCGGGGCCGAATCCATGGTTTTTCCGTGCTTGAGCATCAGGTACGCGAGCGACTTCTTCTCGCAGTGAAACTGCAACGACGCCCGCTGGTTGTACTCATTACCCAGGTGCAGCAGTGTATACGTAGGAAGCCCCTGCGTGGTTTGTTGCCGGTTCTGTTGTGGCTGGTTCAGCATGGTTGCTGAAGACAAAGCCTGGACGAACACAATGGGTGGGTACACATACTGGACACACATTAATCGCAGTACCAACAGCGTAATACCAATCAGTGTTCAGGAGACTGGGTAAGAAATGTGAAAACGGGGGTTTGCCTAGAGGCTTTTCGTGTTATTCTGCAGATGCTTTGAGCTATCTTTGTGTCTATGCTTTCAGTCGTCTTCTTAACCATGGTTAGTGCGCAAATGGTGTCAGCCAGAAATAATAAGCAAACCTTGAAATTGGGAGCGTAGTCACTGTTGTACTCAAGGTGCTGGACCATCTGAAGCGTGGTGAGGGACATGGCGATGTCTTGCTCACCGTCGAAGACAGGGACATCCAAAGACACGCTGAGGTCCATGTTAACCCCGTTGACTATCGAGGTTTCCTTGCCTCGGTATTTGAAGGTACTGAGGACGACAAGGGTGGTTACTTTTCGGTCGTGCATCATGGTCTGGACCTTGTGCAGCTTCTCGGTGTCTCCCCTGATGGCCATCATGTTCATAACGGTGTTGTACGTCAGGAAGTTAGGCGCCACGGTGCGTTCTTCCATGTCGTTGAAAATGGAGATGGCCTTGTCGTAGTCATTGCGCCGCTCGCACAACAGCAGCATCCCGTTGTAATCATCGACTGCTGGAGGCCTCCGCATCGTCTGCATTGTCTTCCACAACTCGAACGCGTTCTCCGTGTCTTCCGCGTCGCAATACATCCGAAGCAAGACAGTCTCAGGCACCACCCGCCCCTCCTTCTGCATGCGTTTCACAATAACGAACGAGCGTTTGGCATCTGCTGACAGAAGTGCGCTGAAGCAGGCTCTATCTGGTTCGATGCCGTATTCCACCATCTCTTCAAAGACCCGGAAAGCGTAATCCCTCTGCCCGCATTTCGACGAGAGGGAGACCAGGGTGTTGTAGCTCTGTTGGTCCGGCAAAAGACCTCTGGAAAGCATCATCCTCCACACGTTAAGCCCCATTTCGAACTGGCACGTGTTTAAACAGGCGGTCAGAAGGGAGTTGAAGGTGACCGCCGTGGCGACCAAGCCCTTCCGCTCCATGAACTTGAACACCAGGTACGCCCTGACAAGCATGTTGTCGCTCGAATTGACCAGCGAGATCAGCTTTTTCCCGTCGAACTCCAAGTCGTCCTTGGGCGGGCTTCTCTTGGACGCCGCCTCCTCGTGGGCGAGATCCGCGAGTTTTCGCTCTCTGCTGTCTTCGGTCATCTTCTGGCGGATGATTTGGTACTCTTCGTCCAAAGGAGTCCCCCTGAGGCTGTCTGGCTTCTCCGGGTGTGGGCAGTGCTTTTCCCGTATGGTCTTGATGACGACGCCGTCCCATTGGATTTCGTGCCATCCGCTCCACTTCGAGTCCAGGATGATGATCGGCTTGCGGTTCCTCTTCGGCTTCCAGCTGATCAAGTTCCCTGCGTTCATCTCCTTCAGCACGTCTTCCACCCTCTTTCCGTGGCCCGGGTATATCAGGTACTTGTCATTGGACAGAGGTTGCTGCGTGATGGCCGAGTACCAAATCCCGTTGCCATCCGGTTTCCACGGGTCCTTGTGAGCGTGTTGGTCATCTGCCGCCGCGGGTCTGTGGACAGTGTCGGGTAGAGTTGGCTTGAGTTTGTTTGTGCGTGTCGGTTGATCGTTTTTCCCACTTGTATTTACCCTATGTATATTTCGGTAAGGAATTCTGATCAACCACCAAAACGCGCTGCCTCTTTTTAGCCTGCACAATACATTTAAGGGCAACCCCGCAAGATTGTTAGTACTAGAAATAGTAAAATGACCACACAAAAAAAGGGGGGGACGCTCAAGGTCATCCAACCCCACAGGTACCGTCACAACCCCCCGAGACTCCCGAACCGTACTTACTAGCCAATGGTTCCCACGAGAGGAGTGATGCATGCTGGTCGTCGGAACACACCCATACGTCTGCGTCTTTCAAGACGGTGTAATAGTGTCCCGCATGTACTTTTCCCGTGTGAATTATGAAGCCGGTTATTGTTTAGGCAGGACACTGCCTTTCATGCATGTTTGATGCTAGCATCAAGTCTTCTTCGAAGAAAGTGTAAAATAGAAAAGGGAAAAAGGGTGTAGGACTAGGGACTAGTCCTCTTTGTTCTTCTTCACCGCGGTGTTGTGTGCACCGCGTTCTTCGTCTCGGGTTTCGCTCGTGAACGCAGACCAATCCAAGAGGGGGGGAAAATCTTAGTTTAATGTTTAGGCAGAGCACACTGCCTCTCATGCATGGTTGATGCTAGCATCAAGTCTTCTTCGGGATGCTGATTGGATAAGCGCACACCTTTGGTGCAGCTGCTGCCGGCTCTCCATTTCGACGGAGCGCGGACTCGACGTGGCTGGACCCGCGGGTGGCTGCAACGCGTCGCCGGCGGCGGCTCTTTTTTGCGCCAACGGCGTCTCCGCCGCGAAGACGACGCGGCCCTGCCGCACGGACTTGACCAGCCGGCCGGCAGTGTCGTGCTCGTCCCACCCGTCTCGCACCATGCGCACCTTGTTCGAGGTGTCCGGACGCGTCACAAAATTCCACTTCCTCTCGGCCGCCTGTGGGGACCCGTGGGCGCTCCCGCCTTGCCCGCCTGCGGGCCCGGCATCTCCTCTCAGCCGCCCCGGGTGGATCTGCCGCCGCTGCCGGACGAAGTACACGCCCCCCCGCGCCCCTGCCAGAGACGGCGCGGCGATGTACTGCAGCATCTTCGAAATGTTTTTGCCAGGAGGGGAGGGGTTGCACTGGGTTCGAACGCTGGCGCCTGGTATTGCGTGCGGTGCGCGTATAAGTCGAACTTTGAGTGCGTGAGCCCCTCCGAAGAAAGGTCCATCACACTAGTCCCAGGCTACTTAGCCCGGGTCCCTGGGTCGCGTCCCCCTCCTTCTCTGGGTCGCCTGGTCTTGCGTCTTGCTGGTTCGTCCGGGCTTAACAACAAATACTTGTCATGTGACAGGATTTCACAGGGAACTCTAGGCAGGTGTGCAGGTGTTGCTCACAGAGACCCTTCGTCCGACGCTACGCCTTCTACGAGTAGTATGTGTTGGGTGGTATCGACGAGAAGTCACCAGACACTCCTCTCGGTGCATCAGAATCGGCGTGCACGATGAGTACACGACGTACTCCCGCACGGGTGAGGGAGTTAGCTGTAAGGTCAAGTGTCGGGTGGGTATCACACTTGATTCAGACTGGATTCACACTGGATTCAACTGGATTTGCGGGAGTGACACCCTGGGTTTGCGGGCGTGCCACACCCGCAAAATGGACCGCACAGTTTAACTCCCCCCACCCGGTGTGCTGGAGTACACTGTGTAACCGTGTGCCACACATTGCCCGTCGCCGCGTGGCACGAGGGAGGGACCCACTCGGCCCCCCGAAGCCGCTGCAAACTGTTGTTTTGGTCTCAGTGTCTGGCACTTCCTTTCAACTCCCCCGGGTGATCATTCGTCGCTGGCGGCAGAGACGCAAAGCTTCGCCTTAGGGGCGCTGCTAGGCACTGCGGCATGCACGTTTCCACGGGGGCAACACCAGCGTAAGGTTGGGTGTGTGATCAGTGGAAAGATGTTTCAGCATCATGACAGGCATGCTAACACCGGGGATACAAGACGACCGAGCATCAACGAAGAACGCCGTCGCCAAGTAGTTCACGTTCAGCCATGAACCATCCAGCGATGCCGAGACCTCTCCTATAAATCCAATGTGCCCTGGAGCAAGTCACAAAGTCTTCAAGACCGAATTCTGGCGTAGAATCGGCCAATGTTGGTCTCGAATGCTGATGCTCGCTATTCTGCGATAAGTTGGAAACGTGCCCTGGAACAGAAAGGTTTGCGACCCCTGCTCACAAAGTATAGAGGGGGGGAGGGAGGGGAGCTCAAATGTTGCGAAACACTACAAGTATTCTTTTCGTTTTCCTCTTTATTTTTCTCTTTGGTGGCCAGCGTACACTATTTTCTCCCCTCGCACACAGCAGGAATTCATCTGCCGCGATGTTTCGAAAGAACACGACTTTAACACAGGTGCACGGCGTAGCATGTCCAACGTTTAGCAATCGGTGCGGGACCAAAACAAAACAAAAGAATGGTGCCGCGTGATGCTCAACTAAGCCCTGTGTGAGGTTGGCCATGGGAAACTTCCAAACAAACCCGAGCAGCTCTTTCTCAGCAGTCAGTTCGGGTGTCCTCAACGGATTGTGGCACTCATCTACACGTACATGTAGACGCCGCCTGCACCTTCGCGCGGAAGACAAGTGTAGGTACACGTAGTAAGTGCGCACACGCGGGTGCCCGCGGTACTGCCTGCCACCACATCCTAGGATCCCAGGATCTAGGGGGTATCCGAATCACACAACATGCTTCCGGAAACTCCTCGTCCATTTAGACCGGTGCCTGGTCGCCTCGCAAGAAACCGGAGATAGTATGCGGCTGGCGTTGTTTACAGCGCTACTAGCGTACCAGTTCCAGACGCCCGCTGCTACGCTACGGGGGCATGAGCCGCTGTGGAAGCCTTCTTTGGAGGAAGGTTGCTTGCCATCGGTTGCACTGCACTGTGGGGCTGAGCGTTAGTCGTGTCACGCGCTGACGGGGATCTCATACGGACCGGCACCCGGAAGCAGTTCTTGCAGCTGTGGGTTGGTTCTAATAAGAGGGCTGTTTGACTACGAGAGCAAAGAAACGGCAACGACAAACTGGCATGTTAGTTGTCTCGTGGTATTGTGTGGTCCTGCAACAGGTTCGCCTACCGCAACGTTGTTCCGACGTTTGCTTCCATCGGCTGTGACTGGCTTGGAATGAACTTGCTGCGGAGGACGAGCTTACTTTGTCTCAACCTCTGCGGCTGAGGGTTTGTTCTTCGCTCCTCATAAGCTCGTTTCGTTTTACTTGTCAACGAAGTGTAGTATACCTGGACGCAATGCCGCAGCCATTCCGCAGTCACTACCGAGAGACCCTTTGCGGCAGCTTCTTTGACCCTGTTGGTTGTTGTGTGTTGCCGACAAATATCCGGGGGAGGGGATCGACGTGCTGCATGTCGTGTTTCGATGTTCATTCGGTTCCTGGTCCAGGTTCAGTCGCCTCCGTTGAATATGAAACCTGAAGGGAAAGAACAACTTCTGCTCTTGACACCAGTGCAGTGGTCTCGAAGAGCAAACGCGAAAGCAGCTGCCTTCCCGACAGATGACTAGCAAGCACACATCCCATCATTTGTCCGAGTCTTCCTTCTCATGCTGACAGCTTCAAGTCTGCTCCCCGTGGCGGGCTCGTCAGTATCAGCACTGGACATCTACGAAAACGTGCGAAGTTCATACTGGTCTATATGCGGCTTGACATCCTCCGGAGCCACGACAAAGTGAGTAGAGTCAGCTGTCGCCACGGACGAAGACTCCTTCGCTGAATACGATCTTGACAAACCCTTCAGCTGTGGTTGTGTGTGATTTTTGGAGTTGAAAGTATAAATTCGTTCAAAAAGTCTTGTGGGGGCACACCCTTTTACGGTGCACGTTGTGCGGGTTTTGAATGGCATGATGACTCTGTGGGTGACATCTTGGAGGCCTGTCGCTCCTTGCAGGTTTTGCAGGGTCGTCTGGCTAATAGGGCCGCCGCCCTATTTGCGTTGTTTTGAGGGAGAAAAGGCGTACCTTCGCGTCGACAGACGGTGAGAACACGAGCGTGCAGTCCTGGAAGAGCGGCTGGGTCTGCTGGGGAGGGACGAGCCACATGAAGTCTCCCTCGGGCGTCAGCGCCTGCGAGGGGCGCATTTTGAGCACCTTGCCGCCGTCTGAATAAGTGACGGCGGCAATTTCAGACAACTGGTCCTGGTAGATGCGCGCGATGTCCTTGCTCGCGCCTTGTACCGACGAGGCGACAAGCTTCGTCTGCGGATTGGATAGGGTGTACGGGTCCTCGTCGAGGCGGACGCCCAACGCGACGCTTTGGTAGAACCACTCGGAGCAGACGATCTTCATGTTGCAGGCCATGTTCCGCGCCTTCCGGACCTTGTCGCTGCGCTCGAAGCCCTCCTTGAAGATCAGATGCGTGCACCGGGTTGTGATCTCGTTCAGGGGCCGGGCGCCCCTCTGCTCGGCGAGCTGCCACTCCTTCCATAGGGACCAGTGCGGCAGCGACCGGGGGATGATGCCCGTGAACGCGCACTTCACACCCTCAAATATCTGCGGCACGCCCTCCTTGCTCAGGGGCTGCCGGTACTGGCAGCCCGGGCACGTCGGCGCCGTGACGGGCCGCTGGCAGTCAGGGCAGGTCCACGTCTCGACATCGAACACGGGGCACTTCGTTGCACAGCCGTAGCACTGCGTGTTGCTCGGTTTGTTTACAATCCCGCAGTTGCTGCATGACCAGCGCGCGGGCGGCATTCTTGCTCCCCTGTCTTGCTCTTTATTTGGATTATTTTGTGTGTGTGCGGCTTTTCCTGTCTTCAGAGTGACCGTTCGCTTGAGAAACCGGGGTTTGAAATTCTCCGGTGACCATCGTCCAAGGGCTCTAATACAGGTATGTATGCATATCCCACCTGCGCTGACGGCAGTGCCAGCACGGTGTGCCTTCATTGCTAGAGGCTGACTCGTCGACTTTCTTTCGAGCGGTTTTGTGTCTCGACGGCGTTCAATGATGATGCTGATCTCCTGGTCCACTGCCAATTTAATGTCTCTGCTATTTCGCGGGGCAGCGAAGTGCCGGAGCAGTTGTTTTGCGCGTGTACAGCACGTTTACCTCCTTTTGATCTTTCGCAACTGGCAGCCTCCTCAAGGATTTCTTACAACAAAAAACCAGGTGCTTATGCAAAAAGACACCTTCCGCCCTTCCTGGTGCCAGAAGGCATCAACGCACGTCCGCAGACAGGCGTCGCGGAGAGCGCCAGATCCAGCAGAGCGTATCCACGCGTTCGCGTCGATTGCCAATGTTGTGTTCCACAGCGAGCGAGTGTGGCACCCGGAGGGCGAATCGTGTGATCGACCTTTCTACGACGGGGCTACGCACCCTGCAGGGCAACAGCCGTGGCAAGAAGGACCTTCCTTCCTCGTGAAACAGCATTTTTCCAGTACTGCTGTCCCAGCTAACGCACTCCGTGGCACTGCGCAAGAAATGTGAAACGGGAAACCTGGAATGCGGAACTGCATGAAGGAACAAAAGGATACAGTCTCTTCGATACTAGTATTCGTTGTTTTTATGTTGCTTACTGCCCCGGTACCTAACTCGACTTTTTACACGGGTTGCCTTAACAAGATGCCGATCGGTTGACCCAAGCTTCACCCCGCTGCTTGTTTGTAGCCAGCTGCGTGAACAGGGTGGGCTATGGGGGGGGGTGGATCGGTGGTGAGCAGGAGGCTTGTTTGTGCGCCTGGGAGATAGCTTCCGAAAACGCTTCCAACGGTCTTCTCTGACGCGGCAACTTCCGCAATCGTGAGCAGCACATACGCAAGAGGTCTACTCAACTATTCTCTGCAGTATTTGCATACTTTCAAAAAATTGAAATGGTACACCCGGCCGTTACTCGAAAAGCGCATACATAGCCGTTGTCGTGTTGTCGTATTCCTGCTGGAAGCAGATTTGAATAGTTGCGCGACTGTGCTCCTGGCTCCTGCTTCTTTTTGGGTCAGACTGATAGGAGGGCGCTTGCCAAAGCATTGCGTCGTTGGAAAGAAATGCGTAGGTTTTGTTTTGTTCTTGATTGTAGACCCCATGGCGCGCGAGCAGTACTGCGACCCAATGCGAAAATGAACATACCTGCCAATCGACTGTCCAAAATCCTGAATGACCCCCGGTGTTTTCGAATATCGAGTCAGGCCAGGAAAGAGGAAAGAAGAGTAAACATGGCACGGCGTTTTTTCCTGCTTTCAGAATTGTTCAGATTCCGAGTAACCTTCAGTGTGCGTTTTCCAATGCTGATGCAGAACTGCTACAACAAGTGCATGCTAATCCATGTGGTTCGTGTACAGCACGCAGGCGTGAACACCAAGCCGCTGAACCCAGATCGAAAAAGGAGTGCCCATCGCGTCGTTTTCAACGGGGCTTCCAGATTCCTGAGCGGATTGCAATTCAATAATAACGGGCATTTAGCCCACATGGGACTTCTGTGGCTCTCTCTGGAGAGGAGCTGGGGTTGGTTCCGAGACAACCTGCGCAGAAGGGATGCCGGGTATACGCGAGCTAGTACTGCGACGAAAACTGAGAGAAGACGTCCGTCAGTTGCGGCGATGTAACTGAGTGGGTGCCCCTGCCGCGGCCTGAGCCGGCCCACGACCGGGAGGGGGATGTCGGCCCTCTGCGGGAGTCCAAAGGGGTGTAGCTGTCGGATAAGGGCGAGTTCATAGGTCGGCGGATGGCCGACGGCTCGTTTGAGGGCAGCAGCGAGTAGGCGTCGTCGTAGAGGGACGGGCTCACGGGGGTGGCGCGGTCCACGTCGAAGGAAAGCGGCAGGGCAAAGCTCGACCGCCGCGGGGTGGGTGTGTCCTTCGGCGACCTATAAAAGACGGGCGGCTGCGGTTGCGGCTGCTGCCCCGCGGGTCTGACGAGGGTGGACCGGTTGAGGATGTGCTGCGTCGACAGCGATAGGGACAGATCCGGGTTGGCTTGCCGGAGCGGCGGAACCGGAAGTGACTGGCACAACGGGTTGCTGTAGGTGCTGTAGTTGCTGTAGGGCTGCAACCTGATTTCACCGTGCGGAGGCAGCGACCCGTTGCGGGTCACTGACTGAGTGTCCTTCGGGGCTTGGGACCTGGCTTCAGTTTCCGCGCCAAAGTTAGCGTCGCTTTCGCTGTCGACGGTGGTGGGCGCCTGCGGACTTCTCGACGGTGCCTCTGTGCGAACCACTGAGTGGTCGTACGTGCCGCCTTCGCAGGTGCCGCTTCTGTACAACAACACGGCGCGCAGCGGTTCGATGCCGAAGGCCTGGACCAGCACCGCGAACACGCACGTGAACAGGTACTGCTCGTCTTGCGCGGTTTGGGTGTAGTTGCTCGTCAAGAAGAACACGAGCCCTGTGCTGCCGGCGCCGAAGACGATGAACAAAAAGTACGCCAACCGCACCCGAATTCCTGCGTGTGTGCACGTGTTGTAGACCGGGTCGGAGACAGGGGGGGTCAGGAGAAAAGCGGCGCTGGGAAAACGCTACTGGTTGTTTGTTGTGTGAGTACTTTTGTCCTATCTGCGAAGGATCGATGAAGCTGCACCTTTCCGTGAAATCCTGCGGTGCCGGCCAGCGAGATCAAACCGTGCCGTGCGCGTGTGTGTTCAAGTTGAGGGCTTTAAGTAGGTAACGGCTGACAGCCCTTTTGTTACTTTCGCCCGTCGGCTTTCAGTTTCCGACACGCTGCTTTTGGGTCCTGTGACTCATCTCCGAAGGTTGGGTGGGGCGGGATCCTTCGGGGGACGGATAGACCGAGGGAGGTTGTCAGCTTCTCTATCCGGCACTCGGCTCAAGACTCCAACAATACGTCGCACTTTGAGAACCAGGCCCACGTAGAATAAAGAAAAGGCGACCTCTCTCTCGGGGCTCGAACTGAACAACTGACCAAGTCGAGGGCATACTGTTTTGACTCGCGGGCATGTATTTCATGCGCTTGTGCTGGGTTCGCCGCTCGCCTTCGTCGGCTTCTTTGGCCTTCTCGACGACGCTCGGTCGTAGGGGTCCTGAGCAAAAGAGCACGAGGATCAGCACCGCGAGAAACTCGGCCACGAAGCACGTGAGGAGGCCGCCGTAGAGGACCTTGGCCCAGTCGTACGTGGCTTCCCACGAGTAGACGAGCTGTTCGTTCTCGTAGAAGAGCCCGGCGATGGCGAGGGTGCTGACGAAGAAGGTGCCAAGGGTCACGACGCGATGCGTCCGGTTGTAGAAACCCAGCGTCTGCGGCAGCGTGCTGAACACAGCGAGCCACATGTGCGTGACAGCCACCAGCTGCACGAGGTCCGTTCTGTGGTCGATTTCGATGGGCACCGACCCTGCCTCGTAGGTCCTGCGGTCCCTGCTGTGCCACACCACCGACAACACGAGCAGCACGGAGAACGACCCCCAGAACACGGGCATCACGACGCACGCCAGGCACCGGTCGTCCGCGGGCGCGAACCCCGAAACGCCGATGACCGGCGCGGTGAGCGCCGCCGTGCCGCTCTGCAGGGCCGCGAACCCCCTCGCCGGCGCCGCCCGCGAATACTCGCGGGTGGCCGAGGTCGGCGGCGGGGCGGTTTGGAACGCCGTTCGGCCGAGGGGAGACGGGGAGGGAGGCACCGAGAACAGGTCGAACGACCCTCCGACGACAACCTCCGACGCGTTTCTCGACACCCGCGCGCCGGCGGGCTTCCACTGGGCGTTGCTGTGGTTCCACTGCAGGACTGCGTAGGAGGTCCACAGGCTAGACAGCTCGCGGGGCGCGAAGCTGACGGACAGCGGAACCGACGCGGGCTGCGGCGCACGCGACACGGCGAGCGCCGCGTCTACTGCCGTGAGCTTCGCGGACACCACGGGCATGAACGGCGTCGCAGCCGGATCGCCGTTCCCCGAGAACAGCAGCACGTCGAAGAACGCGATGAACGCGCGGCACACGTGCGGGCCGCCGTCGCCGCCCATCGCGGCGGCCCGCGGCACCGTGACGCGGATGGGCGCGAGCCCGTCGTCGGCGAAGGAGGCGAGGAACGCCGTGTCTGGCGCGAAAATCGACGCGTTTCGGTGGCTGCCGGACACGTGGACCGTCATCGCGGACAGCGCTGACGTGTACGGCTCCGGATCCCTGACACCCTGCCCCCGCTCGACGGTGCCGTTTGCGTCGACAGCGTCAAGCTGCGCCTTGCACACGTCGAGGGCCTGCTCGTGCAGCGTGTTGACCAGCATCGCCATCAGCTGCGCGGACGACCGCCTGGACGCCAGCGACGTGTCTGACAGCCCGGCCGTCTTCTCGTCGGGGCTGCGCCACGGCTCCGGCGCCTTTGCGTCGGCGGCGGCGTCGATCAGCGCGTTCGCGGCCTGCATCGTGCCGTTGGCGAGGCGCAGCAGCTCGTTGGAAGAGCTCCGGGCCCCGCAGCACGACGCGTCGCAGTCCGCGTGCGACGCGCACCCGGCCGGGACGGCCGCCGTGCTGCAGCACGACTGCCACAGCCGGTAATTGAACGCAGCGATGATGTCAAGCGACGTGATCGCAGCAAGCATCGCGCTCTGAGGGTGCGGGTGCGGGTGGGACAACGGCGGGGGGAAAACTTAGTTTAAGAGAGAGAGAGAGAGAGAGTTTGAATAGAGCATCTATTTGGTATCGGAAAGTAGGTGCGAGATCAGGCAAACCTTGTGCGCTAGCTTCGTTTAACCGTGATTCTAATAATCAGGGCTTACCCCACATTCTCGCTTTCATTTTTATCATTTTTATTTCCATTCTCCTCCTAATCATACACTACCCTCCGGGAAAAATGCCGGTACACACGGGTAGCACGCGCCGCCGGGCCGCACGGACCAGCCGTCGGCTGATGGATCCTGACTGGGCGGCGGCTGAGGAAGCTGCCGACAAGGCCACCCGGGAGTGGCGGGTATGGAACCCTTGCGAGCCCGGGGAGTCGGCGGCCCCCCGTTCGCCGGCGGGAAAGGGGGAGAAAGCCGGTCGGAGCTGAAGACCGGCATGGAACGGTCGTCTGGGGACTGGTCCCCCCTGGCCGACTGCAGACTTGAAGGACCTGGCGGGAGTACGACGGAGGCTCTACTCCCGCCTCCGGCTGGCAACGCCGCACAACGCGAAGACCCGGGAAGCGCTTCCACGAATGCACCCGGGCACTCGGAATTAGCTCATCCTACCCTTTGCGACAGCCGTTTCCCGACACGACAGAAACAACCCTTGCCCGACGCCGGCTTCTCGCCTCGGCAGGTCAGGGGGTTGAAGTCGCGAAGGTCCAGGTTGCTCAGGGGGAGGAGGCTTTTCCTCCGGCTCCACCCCCATTTCTACGACCCTCCTACCGCAGTTCCTCTCGGGTACCTCCCACCAGAAACGAGAGGTCTCATTCCGGGCATCGGTGCCCCGAGATCTGCGAGGCCGCTAGACGTCACGGCAGTGCCGCCGATCGATCTCCGCAAGCTCCGGAGCCTCGCCGGCCCCGGGGCCCGCTTGCACGGCTTGCTTGACCTCCTAACGGACGGGCACTCCTTCCGACGGAAGTTGTTGGGCACTCCTCTCGTGCCGGGTCGGAAGAGCGACGCGTTTGCCCGCCATGCGCAGACGCTGGAAAGCGTTGGGTTTGTGGAGCGCGTCCCCCGTTCGGAGCCGCTGAAGTGCGTCCTTCCGGCTTTTGCTGTTGAAAAGGGCGAACAGCACTCGCGGGCCATCGTTGACGGCCGCCCGCTGAACGAGCTGATGGAGCCCCCGCCGAAGTTCAGCCTCTTGCGTGTCGACGAGGTCATCGCCAAGATGATGTCGAAGTCGTACGCAGTCGTCGTTGACCTGAAGTCCTACTTCTTCCAGTTCCCAGTAGGACGGTCGACGTCAGCTTTCTTCGGGCTCCGCACAAGGAAGCTCGACGGGGGCGTGGCTCTGTATAGGTGGCGCCGGCTGACGATGGGCTGGTCTTTCTCGCCCGTGATTGCGCAGGACTCGGCGCTTGTCATCACGGAGCCTGCCGGGGACGATAAGATAGTCTGGTACGACGACTGGGCCCTCGTTGAAGACTGTCCGGATGCGCTTCGCGCCGTGCGCGACCGAGTTTTGCGGCGTGCCCGCAAGGTGCGCATGACAGTCAACGACGAGAAGTCCGTCCTCGAGCCCAGCTCGAAACCAGTCGTCCTCGGGGTAGAATTCGACCTCGCGGCGAAGACGTACAGGCTGAAACAGGAGTGGGCGAGAAAAGCGCACCTGCTGTTTTGCTCAGCTGAGTCGGCACAGATGACCGTGCGCGGGATCTGGAAGGTCGTCGGGACCGCCATCTGGGCGTGGACGGTGTGGGGCACGCCGCTTTGCAGAGTGAGCCCGGTGCTTGCGTGGATGGGGACACTGGCGCATCAGGTCCTAACAGGCACCCTGGGCTGGGAGTCGCTGGTTCGAGTGAGCGACGACGTCCTTCCTTTCCTTGCTGGGGTGAGGCGGCGTCTGTCGGGGAACCGGTGGGTCACGTTCGACATGCAGCAGCGGGATACCCTCGTCGAGGCATGGTCCGACGCCAGCATGCAGGGATGGGCCTGGCTAGTGGATTCCATGGCAATGTGGGGACCGTGGAGAGATATCCCGCAGCATATCTTCTTTGCCGAATTAACGGCGGCAAAGTTTGCTATTGCGTACGCGGCTTCGCGCTCTCCGCTATCGACAATAAGAATCTTTGTCGACAACTTGCCCGCCGTGAACTGTCTGAGGAATTGGAAGTCGAAGACCCAACTCGGGAACTTCATCCTCTGCCAGGTCCGCGACGTGTTGGAAGAACACCAATGTGTTCTCGAGACTGTGTGGGTTCCGACCGCTGAGCAATTAGCGGACGTATGGACACGAGACCCATACAGGCAAGGCATTCCGCCTCCTCGCGTCCCTTTCTGCATTGCGTGATGTCGGCCTATTTCTATTTTCTCACGTCTGAGGACGTTGCTAGAGGATTACGGGAAGTGCGTCCAGCCACCCTGTCGTCCATCTCAGTGTTGGCGCTCCGCGCAGCACCATTGTTTTGTGAGCACGCCCGAGGGCGCTGTTTATCTGTTTTGAGCTACCCGGAGGCAGCCGGATGTTGGCTCCTTTAGTTTCACGTCCAGGGATTCTATTCCACATTCTCGCTTTCCTTTCACCAACCCTGTGACAATTATCATCTTCACCGTTTCTGCCAACGCGACCTTTTCCGAGAGAGAGAGAGAGAGAGAGACCGGTCGCCCCACTACTATCCCGTACTACTAAGGCGGGCGCAAGTCGTTGCGCCGTGGGCGCGGAGCGAGCCGTGGCCCTGTCAAAGATGATTGTTGCACCGATGGTGGCGCAGCCGGGGGCGTTCTGACTGGCGGACGAGACCGCCTGGCAGGCGTGTGTTGACACGTTGTTTCGCGGGCTCTCCTTCTTTTGGCAATAGCCCGCCCTATGGCGGCGGCTAGCATCTTGACGGAGAATCTCAACTCCCACTGAACAAAGGGTACGTCGTGCGGGTATTCAGGCACGGCATCGTTCCAGCTGTTACGGGCTTAATGTTTAGGCAGAACACTGCCTCTCATGCATGTTTGATGCTAGCATCAAGTCTTCGTCGAAGAAAGTGGAAAATAGAAAAGGGTCGCAGGGACTGTAAGACTCCGCAGGTGGGTATGAACCCTTGAGGGGGGCGGTGGCGTGCTATCACTCGATGGCCCTGTTTCATCCACACACCGCTTGCTATTGCTAGCGTTGGTTCTTATCTTGGTCAATTGTGTCCACCTCGACCCCGCGGGTTTAAGGCCACGGAGTTGAATCGAGGTGGGAGCATTGCTATCCAACTGGGCCCAAAAGGCACCTTCCCGCGTAGATAGCCACCAAATGAACCGCTCTGTGCAGTGCGGGAGGTTTGAGAAATCGGCGCGTGAGAGTCTCCGGTTGACCGTTGAGACTGCGGGCAGTCAAATGGGGAGGGTGTGATGGTCTCACGACCGTCATGCAACCGGACTGGGCGTTCGCAACGCGACTTCTCTTACCGCCTCGGGGTTGTTCGCTTTTTTAGAAGCAGTCTCTCTCACGGCGCTGCTTTGTGTGTGTTCTTGATGCGCATGCTGATGAATACCACACTATGCCAGCAGCGGCGATGCAATCGTTACCCTGGGGGGGAGACTGCGGAGTAAACCCGCTACCGGTGGTTCGATGGGTTCCATCGCTCCTATGCCCAGCTTTGACGAGCGACGTGCACGTCAGCACAGCGACGGCCCTCCGCGCACACAGCATTTCCCCTTCGTGCTACAAACCCAAACTTATGAGTGCCAGTTTTCAACATATTCAGTCCAGTCTTGGTGTTTTTTGTAACCCGTGTAAAAAAAGAAGTGCATACGGAAGGCAGCACTACTGCGGCTTCGTCGGGTGCTGGCAGTGTCAGGCTCTGGATAGCCACCAGGCCGTTTGCCACATGGTCGGTCACATTAATTGACGCTAGAGACATGCGACGAGCTACCTGAAATGGTGGTTTACGGCATGAAAACTGCAGCTCAAGCCACCCACACCCAAGAAACAGGTTGGAAAGGTGTCTTTGGGCGGCTAAGAAATACTAGGCCTGCGCTTTTGTAGCTGGCGCTGCATACCGCTCGGGTGCACTCAGCCATCAGGCCATTGGCTGCTAAAAAGCGGTCGATTTGCCACTTTTAAGGCCCTCTATTCGCCGGGCGGTGCTGTCAGCACTTGTTCCGCGTCGCATCAAGTACATGATGCTGGCGGTTGGGGGATCGGCGACCGCGACTCCATTAAGGTGCGGTCAACAGTGTCGCCACGTGAAGGCCCCCCCATGACCACTGCGGGGGGACCTGAAACCCACCTGTTAAGGTCACGCAAAGCAGTACCCGGCGGCGGGTGGGATTTCTTGTCAAAAAGCTGAGTTTGGAAAGGTGGGTATACCGCAAGGATCGAATTGGCAAGCGAGCTACGCAGAGAAGACGCGGTATCAGCGCGTCCGAGCGCAGCGATGTGCTTCGAAGCGAGGGTGACCGCTGCGAATCCGGAGGTGGGGGGCACCTTGTCGTCGAGTGCCGCTGTCGTCGCGGAGGCGAGGAAGTCGGCAAGCGGCTTCGAAGACAAAGTAACGTTGACCACCTCCGCCAGGTAGCACGGGCCGTCGTACCCGACCCCGACAGCGGAACCCGAAGGGCATGCGCTGGCCCCGAAGGCCTCGAGGGAGTCGAAGTCGACGGATGTGTCGAGGAAGATGAGGGTGAAGATGGTGTGGGTCCCCACCGGCAGGTCGGCGCTGGCCATCGGCGCCCTTCCGCGCGGCCCCGCGAGCAGGACAACGTCAGCGGCCACCTGCGAGTGCCGAGTGACGAAGTCCGTCACATTCGTCGAGCCGCTGCTGTTGGTCCACACGTAATACATCTCGTGCGCGGAGTAAGCCAGCCCGCCGGACACCTGCGCCGACAAGCTCGAACCCAAGGCAACCTGTTGCGGGGTCACTGTCAGCTTGTAGTACTCCACGATGTAGATAACCAGCCTGACCGACACCGTGTCGATGCCTCCCTCAGCAGTGCCGCCGTCGTCTCTGTGTTGCAACGGGGGAGTGAAGGATGAAACAGAGCAACTTGACGACATTGCCAAACAGCACGCCGCGCCCCAGGTGAAAGTTTCAGGCGTGGCACCACATGTCAAATCTTCCGAGAACTGGTGGGTCGTCTGCCTGCCTAGAGGGACACGCACGGATCTTCACGTATTACGGTCTTGCTTTTGGTTTGCGCCTGCTTCCTGTTCCACAAGAAGATTTCGAGCCTCACGTGTGTGGGACTCCTTTTTCTGCATCACGTGCGAGCACGCGCGTGGTCGACGGTACCAAACGACCTGCCAAGTCGAAAGAAACGAGGCAGGCTCTACGCCGCCGCGTGCGCCAGGTGGCTCACAGAGCCTAAAAAGTCAAGGGAACGCACTTGAAACTGTCGGCGGGAAGGACCCTGTTGAATGATCCTGGTGTGAGCATTGCCCTTATTATGCAAAGGTGTTACACACTCGAAAGTGTCGCACGGGAAACCACGGACCGCGTGAGAAAACTTTCGATTCAAAATGCATACATCAACGTTATGTTGAAGCTAACAGAGGATGGCGGGCTGCTTAGCGTGTTTCCGGCTATCGTGTACGTGAGCTGCCCGTCCAACGTGAAGTTAGGCTGTGGGGGTTTGCGGGTGGGGGTGTGTTTACAGAAGATAAGAACGGTGTTTCCTGGTCAGAAAAAGAGTCCGTCCAACTTCTGGGAAAACTAAACAGTTCAGAACACAGAGGTGTCCTCACGCATCCCTCATTCTGCTTCAAGACCTGCCTCTGTGAGCGGTGGCGGTAGAGCGTGCAATACGACCGTGGCATATTTTTTTTGGTCGCAGGCCTCGAGAATGGCATCGCCCACACCGACCAAAGAAGTTGTGCATTCTCCTTCGCGTGTATATAAAGTACAAACTCTTCTACCGGGGGGTTTCTGTATATTTTAACACTTCTGGCTTCGTTGGCGTTTTTTTGCGCACCGTCGGAAGCTTTGTTCCGGACATCGATGGCTGAGCACACCTTCACCGCGAAAAAGGTGGCGCTGACGAGGTCGATGTCGATGCGCGGCGGGAGCAGCGTCTGCACCGCGACCTCGTGGGGCGGCCCGACGGACGGCCGGGCGCGCATGGCGGTGAACGGGAACAGCTCGTAGCCCAGCAGCGTCGTGTCGCCGATCCAGCCCAGCCGAGGAGGCTGGTTGGGCGGGTGGACTCGTATGGTCAGGTTCGCGCGCCGCGCGCTCTCCCCGCACACGGGGTCGTTGAAGGGTCCGACCACCAAGTCGTCAAATGCGGTCAGCACCAGCGGGACGTCCACCGGCAGCGTCCTGCTGTTCACGGCGTACGTCGCCTCGATGGACCGAGTCGACTGGTTGAACGCGAGGTTCGACGCGAAAATGGACCGATACGACGACCAGCCGCCGACAACGGTGACCACCCAGTACACGTCTTGATGCTGCTCCCACGGCTCCGTGCCCGCCAGCACATCACCGACCACTACGGGCAGGCTTTGGATCCGGCCGCCGGACGGACCGACGACGGCCGACGTGTGCGGCACGGCTTCGAAAACGGGTGCCGTGTTGCTGCCGACGATGAGGAGGGTGAACGTGTACACGGCGGTGGTGTCCGATCCGTCGAGCGCGGTTCCCCCGGAGTCGACGGCGTACAGAGAAAAGCGGTATTCGCCGAGCCCCGTGAACGAGTGGCGGAGCTGGTGGTACTCGGTGATCTCGGGCTCGCGGAACGAGCAGTTTCCGCACGACGCGTCGGCGGACGGCGCCGCCGCGGGCGGCGGCGCGTACGCGATGAACACGGACACCGTCTGACGGTGCCAGCCGAGCGGCGACTCCATCTCCTCCTGCGCCCGTCCCGCCGACGGCGGGCGGGCGAAGATCGCGACCTCGCTGCACGGCCGCGCCGCGAAGTAGTCGTCCGCCATGTACACAACCGGCGGCTCGTTCCGCACCGGCGCCTCGAGCCGGCCGACCACCTCCAGCGGCAGGCAGCCGTCAGCGGACGTGCCGTTGACAGACCTCCCGGGGCACGGCGCGTAGCATATCGTGTAGTTTCGGGCGCTGCGCGCGTCGTTAAGCGCCGGGTTGTCCCACGAGTAGCGGGTCCGCGTGAGCCCGGAGCGCTGGATGGGGCCGTCGACGGTCGCGTTGACGGCGACGGAGTAGTGCCCGGCCGGCACGTCGCAGCCCTCGGTCCCGAGGGGCAGCTGGTCCTCCTTAACGACCAGCACCCGGTCCGCCGACGCGCGCAGGGCGCTGAGGCCCTCCCCCGAAAAGTGCAGCTCGACAACCACGGGCGCGGTCGCGGTCGCCGCCGCCTCCCAGTCCCACCCAGCCACCACCGGCGGCACCGCCGGGCCTGTGCGAACGACGGCGAACTCGGACCCGGCGACTTGCGAGTACTCTGCTTCGGACGCCGCTTTGTAGCACACCGCGTACTCTCCTTCGTACAGCAGGGCGCGCGTGCGAAACTGTGCAGTCGTGGGCGGTTGGATTGTCATCGCGCAGATGTCGTCGCTGGCGGACATGCCGACGGTCAGGTTGCAAGCCGCGGCATCGCCTGTGAAAACCACGCGCGCGCAGTCCGCCGCCGACAACCCCGCCCCCGTGACCTTCACGCCCGCCGACTGCCCGAGCGAGATCTGCGAAGGCTGCACGTCGACGGTAACCGTCAACGCGACTGCCGCGACCCGAAGAGCCAGCAGGCACGGCCCAGCCATTGCCCGGCTGTGTGCGCGTCGCTCTAAATGCTCAACCCACGCCGCGTTGACGCATCCACACTATAGTGGGCTCCCCTCGCGTCTTTCTTTGTGTCCTCTTTTCAATCGACGGCCCCTCTTGCGGGCCGTTCCTCACTGTTTGGCGGGGGTCTTTTTCTTTCGCCTGTTTGATATTTTGCGGTGCATAAAACCAGAGGTGTGCAACTCTGTTTCACCCAACATCCTGGGAGCGTTTCTACTAGAAGTGCGATCGCGCGTACTCTCCTTCGTGCAGAATAGCGCCCGTACGAAACTGTGCAGTCGTCGGCGGTCGGATCGTCAGAGCCCAGATGTCGTCGCTGGCGGACATGCCGACGGTCAGGTTGCACGCCGCGGCGTCACCTGTGAAACCCACGCGCGCGCCCGCCGACTGGCCGAGCGAGATCTGCAAAGGCTGCACGTCAACAGTAACCGTCAATGCGACCGCCGCGACCCGAAGAGCCAGCAGGCACGGCCCAACCATGCCTGGCTGTGTGCGTGGCGCAAAGAAGCTCAACCCACGCCAGGTTCCCCTCGTGTTTATTTGTGTTTCCGACGATCCCGTATGGCGTACAGATTGGTGTCTTTCACCTTTTGTGTGTTTGTGAAGTTCAGCATGGTGCGTGCTTGTGGTGATCAGTAGGGTTCCCAAAAGAAATGTTCTATCACAGTGAATCACGGTCCCACCACGGTCTATCAGGTCCATCCCTATCCCCTAGAGCTGCATCGAATAGCCCAGAGCTGCATTCTTCGGTCTATCACGGTCTATCAAGAGGGGATGGACCGGCTTACGCCCACGAAGATTATCGTCGAGTAGGGACTCTTGTGTGTCTCGTGCTGGTTCCGGGGGTGCCAGCTCCTACTGGCCTCCGCTAGCCCACTGATGCGCGCACGGCTAACAATCTGTGACCTGTTGGACGGCCCCACAGAGTCGAAAGAACACCCGAGACGGGATTGCAAAAAGGACACCCGGTATATTTCCAAAATTGGTTGTTGTCGCAGCGCGCACATCTTTCGCAACGCGTACACTCGGCTCGCCACCTCACGAGGTTGGCCACGTAGACACAACGTTAAAACTGCCGCTCACTCTTTGGCCGTGCGCGTGCTTGCCAATCACTGCCGAAGCCTGATGCAGCCGCGTGCAACCGGATGCCGTGCCGATGGCACTGCGCACATGTTTTCGTTTTTTTCGTTGGGCTGTCGATCAGGTACCAGGGAAAGCCTGTTGTTGCCAACTTTAACTTCTTCTTCGTTGGGCTTTTGTTGTTTCATCTTTAAAAACCTGGAAGAAAGAAGTAGCGATCGAGAAGACAAGGAAACGGAGAAAACAAGAAGGGAAAAGAAAAACAAAGCCAAAAAAAAAAAAAAAAAAAGGAAAGAAGCGATACGGGGAGCAGAATCAGTTTCAGCTACGCAGAAACGTTGGGAGATGGGGGGAGAGGAAAAAGAGAGAAATCGAAGAAAACAATATTCCGACCGTCGGGGGGGGGGGCAAAAAGAGAGAAAGAGAAAACCTTGAATTCTCAATCTGTGCTACCTTTGGGGGGTGTAAAAGAAAAAGAAGACTTATGGTAAGCGTCGTGTCTACCTCCGAGACTTTGTGAAGGATCAGCCATGCGAGGTTCGTTGGCGAGCTACAACTTCGGCCATTTCAAGACTATCTTCGTTTCTAAGAACCCGGGTTTTGAGTGGGTTGGAGTCGTTTCAGGTTTTAAAGTCTCCGGGTGACTCTCGGCAAGTTTTTTTCACTTCTATTCGTAGTTGTTACAGGGGTTCCACGCGGGGATTCGGACCCGTCTGAGGTTGGGTCACCCAGGCGAACCACGAAACGAGCTCGAACGAAGAAAATAACCTCCACCCCACCCCCCCGCCCTCCGGGTTCACGTTGAATGGGCGATCGATTCGCGCGCAGAACGAGTGCGCCGCGCCCCCGGCCGCCGAGGTAGACCTAGCGGACCTACCTTTAGGACCGAGGATGCCGGGAGCTCAAGCCGTGCCTCTTGTTCGCGGTGTTGGACATTTTCCATTACCGTAGGCTCACCTAAGCACAATGCCGTGGCAGCTGTCGCTGCCTTCCTCGTTGTAGTTGGATCTTGAGTGTGGGAACACGCAAGAACGGACACGGTGGTATCCATCGGTTAGGACATCGTGTCTTTTCAGAATCGAACTGCGCTTCCCTGAGAACAAGACACTTGATCTCGAACGACGACTGAAAAAAAATGGGGTGGGATCCTGTTGCTTCGTGGTGACTGATGTCCGCTGGAAAATCGCTGGACATGACGAAGCCTGGGAGAAGAGGTCCGTTTCCGAAAAGGGTTGGCGCTGCAACTTTAAAACGCCCGCTTTTGGGTGGCTGCGTGATATTCGGTGGAAAATGTTTTTCTGCAGTAAACGCTTCACACAGCAGGCATGTCCCGCAAGTCTTTCTGGGAATGACTATGTGCTCAACACCGCACCGGTTCAATCTGCACTGTGTTTGTCTGCAAACAGGTGTGAACGGTTGGACAAGCGGCTTCGTAGGTCGCCACAAGCTGACCTCTCATGCTACGAGAACACAGGATCCATCTCCGGGAGAAGGCTCGTACAACTGTGTCTGAGCAAGCTGCGGCGACTCGTTAGAACGTGTTTCGACCCCCGCAACCGCAGGCACGAACTCAAGGGGGGTAGGTCGACGATCCCCGTGCAGTATTCGCATACATAAGGGATTCAAGAATAGGATAAGACGAAGAAAAGAAGGAGTTGCTCGTTGGATCGGTATGGGCCAGGTTGTTCATGATGAGGAACCCGTAGGGAGGTACAAAGGGAGGGGGGTAGCCGGCATCTTTCACTTCACGGGTGGGGGGGCCACTGTGCAAGTATTGTGGATAGCTCCGTGCGTACACACGGCGAACGCTAGCCTCAGAAGCTGAACCCCAAACTTTTTTCAAGATCAAGAGCGCGCCACACCCTGTTTTACGCTATCTATCTCTGGAGTGCGGCGTGTGTTCGCATTGCCCTGGTGGGACGCTCTTAAACGTTTGGACTTCGCTGCAGGTCCTTGACAATTCACCCCCTGCCCGATCAATATTTTTGTCGAGCCTTGCAAACGGAATCGAGCTTCGTGAGCGCGATCGAGCGAAAAATCGCCGCGGAATCGAGCTCAGGTCGTCTTCAGGGAGGGTAGGTGAATTGGCTCAGTCCTATTGTATGGTTGGATCAGATCGTGCGACAAGTGAGGGGCAGGGATCCAACAGTAGATGGCAGTGTGACAGCAGCAGTTGTTCGGGCGAAGTTCTGTTTGAGTGTTCGCATTGCTCTGATGGTACGTTCTTTAACATTTGGACTTTGCTGTGGGACCTATTGTATGGTTGGATCAGAATGTGCAACAAGTGCCGAGCAGGGACCCAGCAGTAGATTGCAGTGTGACAGCAGCAGTTGCTCGGGTGAAGTTCTGTTGAGTGCTCGCATTGGGAAGTGCTCCTAATGTCCCTCCACCCCTTCCCTGCTGCGGACATGTCCGATCGGTTGTGATAGTGCTACCCGTGTCAATCGAATGATTGCCGGCCACCCAAAAGTGAGCCTTTTTTCGCTCGGTGCACCCGAAGAGAGGGAAAGAGAGAGGTAAAGAGGGGCACATCAAAACAAGTCAAAGGGTGCAGCTTTGTGGCACAGGGGGGGGGGTAGTCACGCCTTAACAGTCCCTGGGCTTCTTCTCAGCCATATCTGCGTGTGTTCTCATTGCCATCGATACTGCGCGGACCGTTTCCGAGTTGGAATAGATCTATTTGCCATCGGAAAGTGGGTGCGATGACCAGGTAAACCTTGTGCGGCCAGCTTCTTTTAACCGTGAGTCTAGTAAACAGGGCTTACCCCAAATTCTCGCTTTCATTTTACCAACCCTGTGACGATTATCATCTTCACCGTTTCTGCCAACGCGACCTTTTCCGAGAGTGAGAGAGAGAGACAGAGAGAGGGAAGCAGAGGGAGAGAGAGAGAGAGAGAGCGAAGCGAGGTTCACGGCTACGTACGGTCATGACAAGTTAACAAAACGAGCAAAAAGAGCTAGACGATTGACGCCAGCAATGTTTTTAAACTTGCCCCGTGTGTCAGCCATCGGCAGAAACTGGCTTTTCGAACCAGAGAACACCCCTCAAAGCTAGTACCCTGGAGGGAAGGTTTGCTTGACACTCCCGGGATCTGAAAGTCTCCGACTTTACGGCAAAATAGTCTTCTTCTTTGTTTGCATGCAAACGTTGCTACGAGCAGTATCTGTTACGGTCGTTTATGGCTCCTTCCGCAATAGCCAGTACGGAGTCAACGTACACAGTTGCCTTCAGCATCGTTTTTTCTGCGCTTTTTTATCCTTGCCGGCGATCCCGAAGGTTTTGGTGCAACCGACAAAGCGGTCTTCTTTTTTTTTTTTTTTCCTTTTTTTATCCCTAAGACTCCCTTCCTGTTTTCCTCCTTTTTTCTTTTGCATGTGAAAGATGAGCATTGCTAACGGTTCCCGGAAGCAGCAGCCTTGGGCCTTTGCTTGCAGAGCGGCGGAAAGGTAGGGTAGGCAACCCCGTGAATAATAACATCGTGGGGAACATTTCCGGAGTTGAGGCTTCACATGGACAACGGAACGCCGCGAACCTACGTCAACTGACCGACGGTGATGAAAACGATAAGACAAAAGTTTCTGTACAGGGTATGCACCACTCTGGGGGGTATCTCCAGTATTAGCACTTTTCCGTAGGTTTTCATGTGCAACCGTCCGGAAATGTTCCCGTCGGTACCAATGTACTGCTAAAAAGGGGCGTGTGAACAGTGTCGCGCTCCGCGCGGGTGTTCAATTAACTTTTGGAAACTTCAGAAAGCCCGTACATCGCGGACAGAAGGAGAACAAGACAGGCGCTTCGTTTTGTTTGTGCGTGCCGGTTGATCGATTTTTCCTTTACCATTATTTTTTTTCCTGTTTCTAGACTGTTTCGAGTTTGAATAAGCCTTCTTTATCGTTTGAGTCTCCGGTTGACCGTTGAGACGGGGATGGGGTCCTTTTCGCTGGCTTTGATTCTGGAAACAAAAAGTGGGTAAGAAAGCCTGTCGTTTTGGCTGGTTCATGCTTTTTCGCCACATACCGGTCGATTACTTTCCCCTTGTTTTGCCCCTGTTTATCGTGTCAGGATAGGAATTCTGAGCACGCTGTGCCTACGGCTTTTTAGCCTATCTCGAAACTTTGTCTCCGGGAAGCCCAGGGAAGCATGGCACTGTTGCCTTGTCGCAAGGATGCCCTCGCTCTGTTTCGTGTGGCTCGTGACGCGTCCCCGGTATTGTTTTCGTAGACTGAGGTGACTACAGTGGCTTTCGCTGATTGGCACCGTCGTAGTTGTACTAGCTGCTCGTTGGGTCTGGTCGATGAGGCGACAGGAGGGGAAGTAAACGGAACACTTCCGGGGTTCGGGTCTTGCACCAAACGAGGTAACGGTCAGCTTCAACTACGCAATGATGGCGAAAACGGTGAACGGTAATAGAGTCTTGCTCTTCGCGTGCATAGGGCATAACCCCTCTCTCGTTGGATTCGTTTTATCCTTCGTGCGCTGCCGTTGTGCCCGAAATGTTCTCCAGTACAACCGCACTACTGTAGAAAAAGCGAGGAATGTATTTCGAATCTGAGTATTCAATCGTGGCTTTGCGTGCGGGCCGTTCATCCTTGTGCTACACTGTGTACTCAGCATGCGAATGACAGACACGTGAGCATTGAAAAAATGCTACCACGAGGCTATTTCAGATGATGTGTCTCCTTAACTTGGCGCCGAATGTCTTTTTTAAAGTACTTAGGAGTCCCCTTGTCAGGAGAGTTGCCGTTGGTCAGGGCTCTTTTCAAAGATGAGAACCTTGCCACTGTTTGTTGGTGCACATCCATCCTCCCCCGCTCTCAAGCGACAACGGTGTGTACGTCTGAGCTTACACTCAGAGGTAGCTGTTGGCGGCGGGATGGTGGTTTTCGGCATAGGGTTGCCCTTAAATTTCGGGGCAAGGACGTTTTACGGATCTCTTCTTCTGCGTTAGAAGAGTCGGTATTGCGAGGTCTCGAGCTCTGTGCTTTCTCTGTCTCGGTTTTTCTTTGCAGGGTGGTAGACTAGTTAGCCTGGATCTCAGGCACCGCCTTGTGGCGCCTGGTCTTGAAGCTCGTTGGTGCGCCCGAACCGGCTGTATATGAGCCGGTCCATCCCCTTTTGATAGACCGTGATAGACCGAAGAATACAGCACCGGGCAACTCGATGCAGCTCTAGGGACTAGAGATGGACCTGATAGACCGTGGTGGACCGTGATTCACTGTGATAAACAGCAGGCACTTCGATGTAGTTTCAAGAGATAGGGACGGACCGGCTCAGTATACGTTCTGCATCACTTCCTCAAGGTGCGACGCTCAGTATTGAACTCAACATTTGTTTGTGCAGCACGCACTCAAAATACTTGAGGGGCTGCCCCCTGTGCTTACTTCGAAGAAGACTAGCGGGGGAGAAAACAACACAACTACAAAACGGGTCTGTTTTCGTTGGGCGCTTGCGCCCCGCCACTAAACCCAGATTTCCCTGTGTTTCGCGTGCGGCTACAGCACATTTTTACCACCTTTGATATTTCGCAACTGGCAGCCTCCTCCAGTATTTCCTACAGAGCAGGTGCCGATACAAAACTCTACTTGGATACGTACCCCGCGGTCTCCGCAATGTTGCGAGGGCAGATGGCGGCACTTTGCGAGTTAATCTTCCTTTCTAGCCGGAGCTCCGAACGAGCTTCGGACCCGATGTTACGTCCTTTTTGAGCACGACTGCTTCGATTTGAAAGATGTTGCGGGTAGCCCCCAGCCCCAGCATTCGCTTGTGTGTGTGTGTGTGTGTGAGGGCGGGGGGGAGTATTGTGTATTATGATTTACATCTTGTCATTGCGTTTCTGTTGCTGGTTAAGCTCAGTCAACCATCTTTTTTTATACATTGCAATACCAGCTGTAATTGATGTGAAGCAAATAAAAGAAGAAAAAAGGGCGAAGGGGGGTGCCAAACGGGGTATGACAACGCGGAATCCTCGTGGTTGCTTGTTTTCTCTTAAAGCGCTTGAACTCCGGGTTTTTATTTAGAGTGTCATGAAGTTGGTTTTTTTTTTTTTTTTTTTTTTTTTTCTGTGGTGGCTGCAGTTATCCAGGTGGCGGCAGGCTTATCCCCAGGTTTCGCGTACTTGAGGTTCAAAAGGACTGGGTTTCATAAGGTCTGCACTTGACCGTTGAGGTCGGGGGTTGGAAGAGATGTGAAAACGGGGTCGAGAGAAGAAGGACGGGGGATTCTGCTCAAAAAGAAGTCTTTTGTTCGTCAGGTAGCCCTCGCCGCCGAAGCAACTCCGACACGGGAGCACAGGAAACATCCCCTCGAGAAGCATGTACGGTACCCCCGAAACCCCCGTATCGCGGAGTTCCTGCGTAAGTGTGCTGGACTTTCTTTTGCCGCAGAGGCCAGTTATATAAGCCCTGTTTAGACACTCACAGCTGCATATGGAGAATCAAGCCCCCGCATTGCGTAGTTCCCGCGTAGTTTGTGCGGAGTTCTTGCTTACTTCGTTCCTTCGGTTTTCGGGGGTACCAATGTAGACTGCGACTCAAGCGCGCAGGCACAGGCCCGTTTGGCTGTTGCCACCCCGGGCGGACTTCTTCTTAACTTACGTACTTTATTGCAGGTGAGTTCCGCTAGTGCGCACGAACAAAAAAGGAAACGCAAAATGCCCGCACCCACCAAGGAGGATCTGGACTTGACCCGGGTGAAGTGGAAAGACGTCCCCGTTCCCGAGGAGCCTATCGGACCGAATAGGACAATGCCGGGGAACAGTGCGTGTTCTACCCAACGTGCGACACCTTGCACTCCAGCGAGGTTACATGTTGCAGATGCGGTGGTGTGGGAGACGCCGCTTTGGGACAATATCGGGGACTAGTTCTTGGACACCCTCTTCTGCTTCACTCGCATCCAAGAGGTTCAAGAGTATGAATACCGAACTTGCCGACAAACCCGGCCAGACTCTGAAGCAGCACTCCCACCCCTCAAAATTCGTGTAGTTCGCGTGGAAGGCGGCAAGGGCTCTTAACTTTTGTTTTGGCTTGCGATAGCTTCAAGTAGACCTTCTGTGGTTCGGTTTCTTTAAGTGTGTAGTGTGGGTTTGCCCCCAGCAACGCTGTACCTCAACGCTGGCGAACACCCTTGGATTCCGGCCTTAGAAAAGCTGGAATTAAAAAGGCGGGGAGACACAACGCGTTTTTCGGGTGTCATTATGCGCACGCTTTGTACCCGCTTTTCGGGAAGGACTCAGCTCTGAGCCGGTTCACCTGTGAGCTGGCTATTGGTTTGGGTTAGAATGCAAAGAATCTGTGGCGATAATCTGCATCAACTGTGATAAAACAGCAGCAGGAAATTCGATGCAGTTCCAGAAAATGCGGGTAGACTGGCTCAATTCAGGCGCGCCGCTTCTTTTTTTGACACCGGCTTGACTCCACGGTGAAGGGAATCGTCCGTCGGACTGCTTCCTTCCTAGGGGTACGCATATCTTCAGACCTCGTCGTGAATATACCTGTCCCGCTAACCCCTCCACCCGTTCTTTCTCGCAAGAAATTGGTGGAAATATCTGCACTCGAACGGTTGCCTTCGTAAACAATGGGATCGTGCCACTTCTGCTTCTGTTTCAGCGCGGTGGTCCATAACAGGAGGCATGGATACCCTGGAACCACTCGTCGTAATTCCACTGGGAGCGTTAGATTGAAACGCTCACTTGAAACTCCGTGTTTACTAGAGTCTCTCCCTGGGTGACCTCGCGACACATGGCGCAGCTTGTTCTTTGATTTCGACGGTACAACTTCTGTCGCTTGGGTTCATTTTGGGCAAAGTGGATGGAGACCCCTGGGCCGCTGCGAAATCACCCTGGGAGAATAGTCAAGTCGCAGCTCTTGACGGTTTAAACGAGGATGGTTGATGCTTCGTCTTTTTTTTTTTTAGCGTGAAAGTTCGCCTGAAACTCCGGGGGTTTAAAGTCTCCGGATGACCGTTGGCAACATGGGAAGATATTCTTTTTGCTCTGCGTTTTCTTAAGGGTGGTAGGTACACGGGATAAGAGATTGGTGTGTACCTTTGTTGTCGATAGGTGGTGGTTTCGGCCATTAGCGTCACCATTTTAGACTTTTTCTCACAAGGGGGGAATGAGTCTGCTCCGCTTTCGGGCACGATCGGTTCACTAGACTCCCGCAATAGTGGAGGCACAAACTCAAGAAGTCTCAGCCACTGTCTCCTACAGGTTTCCTCGCTGGTTTTGTCTGCTGGTTCGTTTTCACCGTGCAATGCGAGGGTGAAAATTCATTATCTCAGAACAGCGGCCAGGGGAATCAACATTTTCCAGGTGTTCAGGATTCGTCGGATACAATGATACTTTTAAGATCTGCGATCAAAGAAATGCGTAGGTTTGGTTTATTCTTCGAAAGAAGAAGAAAGGACAAATGTGCGCGTTTGCGACACTCGTGGTGGTTTCCAGAGCTCGTTCGCTCCGATAAAGACGGTTTCATTTTTTTTTTTTTTTTGGGTTTCTTCTTTTTCTTTCTTTCGTTCTTATTCCGACAGGTTCTTTTTCTTTGAGTGTCTGTACCCATATAGAAATGGACAGACCCGAAAGTTGCACACCATCCGTACGAAGCGCGGAGGAAAGGCGCTAGGAATAGTTGATTATTCAGAGCGGCGACATTAAGTTCTCTGACTCAGGAATCGCCTTGTGGGAGGTGATTCTGTCTTGTTTTTGCATTCTGAAGCCATTATGTCAGCCTAAACGAGCATCCGACCAGTTATTTTGGATTTCCCGAGCATTTTTGGACCAGGTTTCTAGTTTTGGGCTGCTGGGGGCCCCTTTTTTCGGCAAACCAGGGGTCTTTTAGGGCTGTCTATCTACGGTGCTGTCGCCCCCCAGGATGACGTTTGAAATTGTGACCCCTGGAGGGGGTACTATCCCAAACGTAGGATGACGGTTGCAAATGTTACTCGTATTACACACGGGATAACAGAAGACTGTCTCTTTGCACCGCGACTTGTGGAATTGTCACCCCTCGGCAATTTTTTGCAATTTGGGGGATGACAATTACACATGTCACGGCTAGTAGTCGATTAATCCTCTGCACTCAGGGCCGCCCAGGTGGTAAAAGCCGTGAGCAGCGGCTGCGTGTGGAAAGAGTAGTGTTATACACTTTCTGTTAAGTTCCCACGTAGCTCGCCGGGAAAGGCACTCCAGTGAAACTGGAAATGCTACCGAACAATTTGCTGCAGGGCGTACGTCAATCTGTTGAACTACCCTTTTGATGTACCAATGTAACCATGTGTGTTTTGTTCGCAGTCTACACCCGGGCTTCCCGCCGCTGGTCTTTGCATTATTTCGTTATCTGTTCGGTGCAGGTGTCGGGTGTGCGGATGGTGCTGCGAAACGTCGTATGATGCCTCGCAAACGGAAGTGAAGCGGAACCTTTTTTTCTTTCTGGTCCGTGGCCGTGCGGTGGCAACTGTTGGCTTGCTTGCCAAATACATGTGGTGTGAGCCGGTCCATCCCTATCTCTTGAAACTGCATCGAAGTGCCTGCTTCTATCAGGTCCATTCCCAGTCCCTAGAGCTGCATCGAATTGCCCGGTGCTGTATTCTTCGGTCTATCAAGAGGGGATGGACCGGCTCATGGTGTGTGCCACACACGCATCGCGGTAGTCTGGACTGTGAATATTCCACTGCAATGCAAGACGCAGGTACTCACTTCGTCCAAAGAAAGCAGAAGACGACTTGCTTTAATGCATTTAGTTGTCTTCCTTTGCGTTGCAAAAAAGGCGAATATCAAGCGAATCACTCAGCATAACGATCGAGCGATAAAGTGATTTGCCGGCATGCATGATATTCGCAACCCATCAATCTGACATGTGGTGTGATGGATCGAAACGTTGAAAATGCGCGTCAGCACTTTACTCGAACAAAAAGTGCAACTTGCGGAACAGTGAGCGCCTGTCTCGAACAAAACGGCAACACAGCGTGTGAGCAGGTTTTGGACAGGGGACAGGCTTGGGTAGAACAGCCGCACCGGCGGGGGAGGCAAAACGTTGGCGGGGAGGAGGTGGGGGGGTGTGTGTGGGGCTCTTCTATTTGGAGTGACAACAACCGTCAGACTCGAGAGTGGGTCGTTGCCGGAGCCAGTATAGTTAGCTTGACTCCGGGGCTTTAATGTCTCCGGGTTGTAGCCTTTTTGTACGCACGTCGGGTGCTTCATAGATAGAGCCGCGCATCTACACGGGTATGTAGAAGGCATGGAGGTGGTAAGCGTACATACAATAAACCATAGTGTACTTGGCAGCACTCGCTGCAGAGGATCCCGCGGTGGAAGCATCACGAGCTCGTGTTCCGGAATCAACAAGTATCTGGCGAGCGGCACTTCCTGGGATCTCGTTTGTCGGTGCGGCCATGAGCCACGGATTGCGCATCATTTCTTTTTGCTGCCCCTCTTCGGTCATTGTTCCTGTCTCTGGCAGGGGGGGCAGCTGGGCCCGCTAATTTTGATCGACGATCAAAAAGGAATTTACTGGAGACCTTGCTTTGTGCGGTGTCGCGAGGGGGTGGGTGTACAGGTGGAATGCGTGCAGGCACGTGCAGTGATGTGCATTGTGGGACTCGAACGTGCGGCCGGCATCATTTAACAAAAAGGTGGTTGATGGGGTTATCAGTGCAAGCCCAACTCCGGAAATGTTCCCTTTGGTGCTGATGACAAGAGAACCTCATGAGGAGGCTCAAAGGGAGGCAGTGTACCATGTTTCCGGCTTCCTGGGCTGGAGACTGGCAGCCGCGTTCTGAAGAATGGCCCGGCGATCGGCCTCGCGTCATCGTCGTGCTTCGCGGTGGTCCAATATGCTCAGCAACACGGGCGACGTAGCGAAGCTGTTGTCCCCGTGGACACGCTTAGCACGGAGGACGCGAGTGTGATAGACCTTTCTTCGGAGGGGCTCACTCAAAGATCGGCTTATATGCACGGAGGACGCGTTTTTCCGGACGGCCATTTTTGGCCACGTCACAGATAGTACATGTAGTCCATCTGGTCCAGCGGAGGTCCACTCGGTATTGCACGGGTAGGCGACTCGTGGAGCCGGTGGTGTTAAAATGCGGGCGCGTGTGCTGGCTCTGCCGCTCCTGCTGGCTGCCACGCGCCGCATGGCTTCTGCAGAGGAGCTGCGGCAGCCGCGGCGCTGCAAGAGGACGTGAGTTCCGGACGGCCAGTTGCCACGTCACGGATAGTACGCGTAGTCCATCTCGTAGCTCTCATGCTCGGAGGGAGAAACCTGGGAAGGCTCGAGCCGAGCAGAAGCGGTTTCGCTTTGGAACGAAGCCTGCGACGCCTGGTACTGCCCCGGGTGGGGCGCGTGGAATTGGTGGTGCTGCAGTTGATGCTGGTGCATCTGCTGCTGCTGCTGCTGTTGCTGCTGGTGCTGGTGCTGGTGCTGCTGGTGCTGCTGGTGCTGGTGCTGGTGCTGGTGCTGGTGCTGGTGTTGCCACGCGGGCCAACCTACCTCGACGGTGGGTTGACTACCCGAAGGGGCTGTCGGCTGGGCGGCTTGCTTGTTGCGAGCGGCAGCATTCTTTCGGACCTTCGTCTTCTTTGGCCACCGGACGAGCGCAGGGTCAGCCATCGACACGCGGGTGGGCGACCCCGGGTCGGTCGTCCACGAGAAGATCTCGCGGTGCCTGTTCAGGAAGCGCATCAGCAAAGAGAACGACGGCGCCAGGTAGAACACGAATTCCGCGTCTTCGGACAGCCGAGACAGCAGCTCGTAGCACTCGAGGTCCCCCTCGGCGGACAGAAGGTCGATGATGTACTCTTTTAAGCGAGCTTCGACTTGTGTCTCTTGCTCAGTGAGCTGAACACGCTCCTGAGGCCGCAGCACCATTCTCAACTCGTCGATCATGCCGATGTCTTGCATGCCTCGGTCCTTGATCTCCTGCTGAGTGTATTGAAACACGTGGAACACCGAAGTGTGCCTGGAGATGAAGTCGGTCCAGGAGAGCTCCATCGGGCCGATGACCTTCTTGTAGCTCGCCCTTCCGCGGGCGACCGATTCGACGACGCGGGCGGGCATCGCGCCTCGTCGCGGGTTGACGGCATTGTCCTCGAGGATAGACTTCGTCTCGTTTATGAGGTTCAGCTCGTCGCTCGTGATCATCCTCTGCTGCGGGTCGATCACGCGGCACTTAACAGAGACGGACACCTTGACGATCGGGCCCGGAAGAGCCGTCTCCGTCTTCAGGTTCTGCCGCCTGGTTTTGAGGCAGCCGAGGTCGACGATGTGGCTCAAATGCGGGTAGTACTCCATCGTCTGCGAGTCGTTCGCATTCGGCGCCGCATCGAGCGACACGACGAGGGTTCCGACCCATTGCACGTTGTCCTTCGGGACCACGTTTGGCGAAAAAAACACCGTGCGCAGGACGTGGTCGCTTCCGCGGAACACTTCGGCGAAAAGCGGATCGACGTCGCTTTCCGCTGAAGTCACATCCCCTACGTCGAGCGGCAACGAGCACCGCAGCGTCTTCACCCCGTTCAGCAGGACAGTGGCAAAGGGTTGCTGGTGAGCTGGGAAGCCCATGGGGAGCGCGGGGCGGGTTTAGTATGCGTGTTTGCGTGCGTGTGTGTGTGTGTGTGTGACTACACACACACACACACGCTAACACACGCACGCGCACGCGCACACCCACACACACGCCCCCCCGCCCCTCTGTCCGTTGTTCGCTCTGTCCGCCCTGTGCCACCCTTCTTTCCTGTTCCTTTTAGAGTTATAGTTCGCTTGAGAACCCGGGATTTTAGAGTCTCGGGCTGACCGTCGTCGAATGGGTTATTTTGAAGCTAATACATACTGGGTGGGTTTGGGGGGGGGGGGGGGGCCCGGCTGGGCTGGCTGCATACGTGCATACGTATGCGTATGCGTATGCGTATGCAGATTTGAAAATATGCATACGCATACGGCTGCATACGTATGCATAGGTGGGGCTGTGTGAGGCCAGCCCGGCCTTCTGGCTGCTGCGTGACGGGCCTATGAGTGAAGACGGTGGAGTCCAGAGCCCCAGAAACTGGAGTTAAAGCTGGAGTTGAAAAAGCGGGTGTCACACGCTTTTTAGGTGTGACTCGCGCCCTCTTTGACGGCAGTTTCTGAGACTGGACCTCACCGTGTAACAATGCAATGAACTGGTAAGTAGAAAGCAGGTCGATGAGGATGCATGCCACGGTCAATGTCTGCCTCGCTTTTTCCCCGACGACGTCGAACGCCAGCTCGAAGCACTGAACGAGCATGCTTCATGACGCACGACAGCCTACAACAGGCTGGCGGAAAAGGCCCGCACCACGTGGCGGGCCTTTCCGCCAGCCCGTTGCTCAGCAGATCCTGAGACAACCAGCTTCGGTTGCCTCATCGGAGCGCGGCTCGTCGGCTTACGGGAGTGAACACACTGCCCGTGTACCCCGGGTTGCGGCGGACATAGGTTCCGTCGACTCTCACGAAACTTTGCTTTTAAGTATCCTTTTCGACTCCCCCTTCGTCCTGGACGAAGGAGGTGCATTGCCAGAGAAGTCACAGCCACATGCATAGCCGTATGCATACGTATGCATAGCCGTATGCAGCGCCGTATGCGTATGCGTATGCGTATGCAGGTTTGGGCGCATACGCGTATGCAGCCGTATGCAGCCACCATAGCCCTAGGGGGGGGGGGGGCAATGTAGGCAAAAAAACGAATCCTGGAGCAAAAAAACAGCAAAAAAACAAAAAAACAAAAAAACAAAAAAACGCAAAAAAACAAAAAACAAGGCCCTCCTGGTGAACCCAAATACTCGTGCACACGCCCGGCCGAACCTTGCTACACTGCACCTAGGCCACCAAAAAACGCCCAGCTTTTCACATTCTGCCTGCCAAGCCCATTCAGCTACTGCTCAACAATCCTGATAGTTCTGCAGACTGCTTCAAAAGCTTCTGATAAGTACTCGAAATGCCACCTCACCAGACCGCTGGCCTGCATGTGGAAGACCCTGGCTCACCCGAGCCAGCAAGAGTGCACCAGCAGACCACCAGGGCAAAAAAACACAAACCTCCAGAGCAAAAAAACAGCAAAAAAACAAAAAAACAAAAAAACAAAAAAACAAGGTAGGGTGCCAACATTGGGGGGGGGGGGGAGCATGCATTGGCTTCTTTCGTGTACACTTTACTTGCTTTCTTTGGCAAGTCAGGTTCGAAACAAATTTGTTGTGAATTATTGTGCGGGGTTTTGGGCAAACACAGAACTTTTCTTTCAATGTTCGGGAATCTTTCTCGCTAAGTCGATGTTGGCCACCGGTGGGCTTTTGCGGCCACTCTGGCCGCAACAGACGCTGCCGCGCCGGTTTTTGCACCGTTCTTGCGCACACACAGCATACATCCGAACGTGCATATTTATACGCGTGTGCATTGAGAGAAGCACTACAGCTTGAGCACGTCAGCATGGAAAAACTAATGCCTTGATCGGGATGCCTTCAGCGGAGACGTGGACGCATTCTGAACGCGTTCAGATGCGACGAGTGTCTCTTTGAGGTGAAGTGTCACAATCAGAGAAAGAAGGGGTGCCCGTGAACATAAAGTATAGGAACAACAGCGCGTGAAGGGGCGCAGTGGGAATGCGAGATGAGGAAAGTGAGGTGCAAGGATGCCTCTAGCGGCACCACCTCTTGCTCTAACGTTGCTTGAGATCTTGGTGGGGAGAGCTTCCTGCACCCACTCATCTTCTTTCGTGGCGCGGCAGGAAACACGAGGCAATGTACGATGTTCCGTGGTTCCGTGATTCTTAAGAACGTGTCCCGTTGCTTGCTGCGGCAAGAGAACATGCAGTGCTGTTTCGCCATAGTAGGTGGGGACAGAAGACAGAAGGAATCGCATTGGTCCAGTCGTGCGCAGGTGAGGGGGCGATCAGGGACGGCATTCTCTCGAGCTCCTGTCGCTGTGTGCGCCTTCGAAGAATGGCAAGGGAGGAGTGTTGTCCGCACTTTTCGTTTGGCGCGGCGCAACATCTATGAGCCCGAGCACACGGATCGCCCGCGCGACGAAGGCAGAGTGAAGACAGAGTGATCTCGACAGAGTGAAGACAGAGCGACCTCGACAGACTGAAGACAGAGAGATCTTGAGAGAAGAAACTAATCTAGGCTCAAGCGTGGCCATCGACTGCGCGAAAAGAACATTCACTGGGCGAGAACGCGGGACACGGTTCGCACAAGATGTCAGGCGCTTCGGTAGCCTCGGCTGCCATTTCGATCATCAGTGACGGAGAACACATCATCATGGAGCGAAAATCGACCATCGATGAGCAAAGACTTCCAACAGCGCACCTACGAAGCAACGACATGCCAACGGAAGCAGCGTTTTGGAGCACGTGCCGCACGTTCACGGCTTCCACGTCCCCTTCCGCAGCTCCTTGACGAGCCGCTGCGTGTGCCTCCGGACAATGGCGAGGGAAGAGTCGTTCACGCTTATTGTTTGCAGCGGCGCTGCGTCGATGGATCCGATAGCCAAGGACGGGTCGCCCTGCGCGTAGTCGACGCCCTGCGAGCGCAGGAACGACGTGATTTCGAGCGAGTCCGCGTGCATGGGGCCGTAGCTGAGAGCGTGCCACTTTTGGATGAAGTGGTATGCCCGCTCGACGGTCGCCTGCGTGCGGAGCGCGATTTGCTGCACCGCGGGCGAAAAGAACGTGAGCGACGTCTCGCACGAGAATAGCAGCAACTGGTGGCACGCCGCGTACAGGAGCTGGACCAGCCAAGACGGTTGGTGGTCGGCCGGGAGGTACACCCGGCCGGCCACGCACCACTGGAGGAAGTAGTCGACCAGGACGAGGGTGATCGTGGCCCAGGCGGGGTCCTTCAGCTCTTCGAGGGCCGCCGTCGAATTGATGAGCAAGCCCCGCGCTGCAAAGGCGCAGGTCCAGTGCCCGTAACCCACGAGCTCGCCCAGTGCGTGGAGCCCGGCGATGTACTCCTCCAATGACCGCGCCACGCCCGACTCAGGGTCGTGTGATAGAGAGAACTGGACTACCTGCTCTCGGTTCCCGCGGAGGAACGTACGCTGGGCGTCCGTGGGGTGCCCGTCGAACGGGTCCTCGCCGGGGGCTGAGCACCACGGGCAGTTGCACCAGAAGCTCTTGATGGCCTTCAGCGCCCGCCGCCGCTCCTCCCTGCCCCACCCGTGGGCGACCCTGCAGTAGCTGACGGTGAACTCCGTGTGCTTCGGCACCTTCGCGACCGCCCGCAGGGACGCGGTGCCGTCGCCCGCCACCTCCACCACGCAGTTCGGCGCACAGCTGTGGTTCACCCTCGAGATCACGTCGTACAGCGCTGAGGCGTCCGCGCCCGGAACGGAGAACGCGTACGCGTCCAGCATCTTGCGCGTGCCGGCGGGACCCGGGTCGAAGCCCTGTTTTTGCGGTTCGTGGGCGTTATTTAGACACAAAGTTTGCTTGAGATTCCGGGATTTTAGGGTCTCCGGGTGACCTTTGTTACATCGGGTTCTCTTAGAGTCACTTGCCACGTCATTACCGAGTTGCAACTTCTGAAGAAGGCATTGTGACTGCAGTGAACGCAAGTGATCAGCCATGTGGGCCACTTGTCAAGTGAGATTGTGACTCTGACGTTGTATAGAGTGAAGGTAGCTTCGGTTGGAGCCATTGATCAAAATGGTATCGGGTTGACACTGTCAAAAGTCAAGTGTCAAACAGAAACGGCGCAGACCTGGAGGTCGAGAGCAGCGATGGCAGCGGACGTGTTAGCATCTTCAAAGCGGCCACTTACGCGCTCAGTGGCGCTGATGAGGATGCCACTCTCAGTCCACACGACCTCGTTCTCGATGCAGTACCGCGGGCCGTTGAACAGGCCCTTGCCTTTGCCCTCCACATCGACAATCTCCAGCGGCACGTCGTCGGTACCCGAAAGTACAGAGCGGTTCTTCACCTTCTCCGGCGGCACTTGCTTCCCTTCGCAGTCCACCAACATCGCTAACTCCGAGGTATCCTTTATGTTCAGCCTTTTCCCCCTACCAGCTCCATGGACCCTGAGTTATTTACGGTTATCCTTCTATTGAGCAAAGTACTGCCGTGAATAATTATATTGGCTGCCGCGTATCTTTTGGAGTTAAATTAGCTGGAGATTCAGGTATTCTGAAGTCTCCAGCTAATTCGGTAGTGTGTGTATACACGCACTCCACAGCGAGTGCATACTGTGTGTGTAGGTGACCCCATTATGGTGCTGAGGTGCTGAGGTGGGCAACCACCCCATCTACCGGTATTGGTACCCTATGTGGAGCAGGAATGCACCACCTACGTACACTGTGGTATGCACTACAGCATACCGTATCCCCTCTATACGGCATCAACCGTGTAGTGGTGGTGGTATGTAGTGCACTGCTACGTGGTGATATAGGTACCCAATACAGGGCCCCAAATGGCCCACCTACCGGGATCCAGGTCCCAGACCCCAGATCCCAGGACCGCGGACCAAGAAACGCTTGTGTCTGCGGCCTACGCGCGCGCGCGTAGTATATATATCTCCTCATGCCACCTGGTCAGATCGGGGGTAGGATATCGGGGTAGATCCAGGGTATACAGGGGGTCAGCAGGGTTGGACCAGCAGGGATCCACGGTACCAGCAGCACACCCCGGTAGATGGACTGTATGCCTATACCATACCACCACCCACCAGCACCCGCTGTACCTGTGGATGCCCTGAGAGAGTGATGTGCGAGGAGGTGAACGACGGGAGGAGAGAGCCGCCGAGAGCGCGCACTGAGTGCGCGCTTGCGCGGAGTCGCGCGCCCAGCGCGCGGAGCGTTAGCCCGCAGGGCTTCACCTGGCCTGGAGCGGGAGATGCGCGCGGGCTGCGCATGCCCACGCTTACCTTGTGCCCGTACGGCGAGTACACACACACAGAGAGTACTGCGTAGTAGTATCAGCACGTGCTGCTGCTGCTGCGTAGTATCACCTGAGCCTACGGAGTACCACACACTGCATACCGTGATACCACATACTACGATGTGCTGTGTACAGCGTGCACCTGCCCGAATAGCGGGTGCAGCATACACACACACTAGTATGGTATCTATGTAGTAGCACGGATGCATACACCACGAGGGAATAGTATGTACAGCATACCATACGCAGAGGTGTACTACGGGAGAGGATAGCATGTAGATGCACAGCACGTAGAGCATGTAGCAGTACAGCATACCACATACCGTAGAGGTGTACTGTGTAGTACCAACAGCACGTAGAGCATAGCACCACGTAGCAGAGGAGTACATACATACATACACCGTGTAGGTGATACACCACACAGCACGTAGAGCATAGCACCACGTAGCAGAGGAGTACACCACCTACATACCACGTGTAGAGGATACCACACAGCACGTAGATGCATAGCACCACGTAGCAGAGGAGTACACCGTATACCACGTAGTACTACACGTAGAGGATAGGATGTAGATGCACAGCACGTAGTAGCAGTACACCACATACCATATACCTACTACGGTATGGAGAGGATAGCATGTAGTAGCACGTAGCTCTACAGCATACCATACGTAGTACCACATGTAGAGGAGAGCACAACACGACCTCTGTTGGTGTGTTATCGGACTCTCCGTGGCCTTTTAGAGTAACAAGCTCGGTTAGGAGATTATGCATGTCTCCTCAGCGGTGTCTTCGGCATATCTTCGTTCGTTCCCTCGCGTTTCAGGCAAACACTGCCATTTCTTAACCTCGAGACGAACATGCAACAGCACACGAGGACAAAGCCGCCGGCGTAATCGACGCGGAATCGAGCTGAAGTCGCTTTCAGGGGGGTAGGTGAATTGGCTAACCGTATCAGAACAATCGGAATCCGGTCACCAAAACAAAATCTGCATCTTCGGTGGGGGTGGAAAACGAGGACGCACTAATAGCGTACTGCCTTCTTGAACCGCCGTTACGCAAATCCTTGCACGAGGTTTAAGTTGCAAACGGCAATATCAGAACAGTCGAAACTGGACATGTTGACAAAAACAAACTGCATCTTCGGTGGGGGTGGAAAACGAGTACGCACAGACAGCGTACTGCCTTCTTGAACCGCCGTTGCAAATACGTGAATCAGAAGTAGTCGGAAATTAGACCCAAAATTTGTATAGATAGTGCATCTCCGGTGGGGGTGGAAAACGAGTACGCACTCATAGCGTACTGCCTTCTTGAACCGCCGTTACACAAATCATTGCACGAAGATCAAGTTGCGGACAGCAATACCAGAACTGTCGAAACTGGACATGGTGCCAAAACTGCATCTTCGGTGGGGGTGGAAAACGAGTACGCACGAATAGCGTACTGCCTTCTTGAACCGCCGTTACACAAATCCTTGCACGAGGATTAAGTTGCAAACGGCAATATCAGAACAGTCGAAACTGGACATGTTCACAAAAACAGAACTGCATCTCCGGTGGGGGTGGAAAACGAGTACGCACTGATAGCGCACTGCCTTCTTGAACCGCCGTTACACAAATCCGTGCACGAGAATCAAGTTGCGGACAGCAATACCAGAACTGTCAAAATTGGGCACAGGCACAAAAACAAAACTGCATCTTCGGTGGGGGTGGAAAACGAGTACGCACTAATAGCGGACTGCCTTCTTGAACCGCCGTTACACAAATCCGTGCACGAGGATCAAGTTGCGGACAGCAATACCAGAACGGTCGAAACTGGACATGGTGACAAAACTGCATCTTCGGTGGGGGTGGAAAACGAGTACGCACTAATAGCGTACTGCCTTCTTGAACCGCCGTTACACAAATCATTGCACGAGGATTAAGTTGCGGACAGCAATACCAGAACTGTCGAAACTGGACATGGTGACAAAACTGCATCTCCGGTGGGGGTGGAAAACGAGTACGCACTAATAGCGTACTGCCTTCTTGAACCGCCGTTACGCCGTTACACAAATCATTGCACGAGGATCAAGTTGCGGACAGCAATACCAAACTGGACATGGTGACAAAACTGCATCTTCGGTGGGGGTGGAAAACGAGTACGCACTAATAGCGTACTGCCTTCTTGAACCGCCGTTACACAAATCATTGCACGAGGATCAAGTTGCGGACAGCAATACCAGAACTGTCGAAACTGGACATGGTGACAAAACTGCATCTCCGGTGGGGGTGGAAAACGAGTACGCACTAATAGCGTACTGCCTTCTTGAACCGCCGTTACGCCGTTACACAAATCATTGCACGAGGATCAAGTTGCGGACAGCAATACCAAACTGGACATGGTGACAAAACTGCATCTTCGGTGGGGGTGGAAAACGAGTACGCACTAATGGCGTACTGCCTTCTTGAACCGCCGTTACGCCGTTACACAAATCATTGCACGAGGATCAAGTTGCGGACAGCAATACCAGAACTGGACATGGTGACAAAACTGCATCTTCGGTGGGGGTGGAAAACGAGTACGCACTAATAGCGTACTGCCTTCTTGAACCGCCGTTACACAAATCATTGCACGAGGATCAAGTTGCGGACAGCAATACCAGAACTGTCGAAACTGGACATGGTGACAAAACTGCATCTCCGGTGGGGGTGGAAAACGAGTACGCACTAATAGCGTACTGCCTTCTTGAACCGCCGTTACGCCGTTACACAAATCATTGCACGAGGATCAAGTTGCGGACAGCAATACCAAACTGGACATGGTGACAAAACTGCATCTTCGGTGGGGGTGGAAAACGAGTACGCACTAATAGCGTACTGCCTTCTTGAACCGCCGTTACACAAATCATTGCACGAGGATCAAGTTGCGGACAGCAATACCAGAACTGTCGAAACTGGACATGGTGACAAAACTGCATCTCCGGTGGGGGTGGAAAACGAGTACGCACTAATAGCGTACTGCCTTCTTGAACCGCCGTTACGCCGTTACACAAATCATTGCACGAGGATCAAGTTGCGGACAGCAATACCAAACTGGACATGGTGACAAAACTGCATCTTCGGTGGGGGTGGAAAACGAGTACGCACTAATAGCGGACTGCCTTCTTGAACCGCCGTTACACAAATCATTGCACGAGGATCAAGTTGCGGACAGCAATACCAGAACTGTCGAAACTGGACATGGTGACAAAACTGCATCTTCGGTGGGGGTGGAAAACGAGTACGCAGCGTACTGCCTTCTTGAACCGCCGTTACGCCGCTACACAAATCATTGCACGAGGATTAAGTTGCGGACAGCAATACCAGAACTGTCGAAACTGGACATGGTGACAAAACTGCATCTTCGGTGGGGGTGGAAAACGAGTACGCACTAATAGCGTACTGCCTTCTTGAACCGCCGTTACGCCGTTACACAAATCATTGCACGAGGATCAAGTTGCGGACAGCAATACCAAACTGGACATGGTGACAAAACTGCATCTTCGGTGGGGGTGGAAAACGAGTACGCACTAATAGCGGACTGCCTTCTTGAACCGCCGTTACACAAATCATTGCACGAGGATCAAGTTGCGGACAGCAATACCAGAACTGTCGAAACTGGACATGGTGACAAAACTGCATCTTCGGTGGGGGTGGAAAACGAGTACGCAGCGTACTGCCTTCTTGAACCGCCGTTACGCCGCTACACAAATCATTGCACGAGGATTAAGTTGCGGACAGCAATACCAGAACTGTCGAAACTGGACATGGTGACAAAACTGCATCTTCGGTGGGGGTGGAAACGAGTACGCAGCGTACTGCCTTCTTGAACCGCCGTTACGCCGCTACACAAATCATTGCACGAGGATTAAGTTGCGGACAGCAATACCAGAACTGTCGAAACTGGACATGGTGACAAAACTGCATCTTCGGTGGGGGTGGAAAACGAGTACGCACTAATAGCGTACTGCCTTCTTGAACCGCTGTTACACAAATCATTGCACGAGGATAAAGTTGCGGACAGCAATACCAGAGCAGTCAGAAACTGGGCATAGTGACAAATGAATTCTGCATCTTCGGTGGGGGTGGAAAACGAGTACGCACTAATAGCGTACTGCCTTCTTGAACCGCTGTTACACAAATCATTGCACGAGGATTAAGTTGCGGACAGCAATACCAGAACTGTCGAAACTGGACATGGTGGCAAAACTGCATCTTCGGTGGGGGTGGAAAACGTGTACGCACTGATAACGTACAGCCTTCTTGAACCGCCGTTACACAAATCCTTGCACGAGGATTAAGTTGCAACGGCAATATCAGAACAGTCGAAACTGGACATGGTGACAAAAACAAAACTGCATCTTCGGTGGGGGTGGAAAACGAGTACGCACTAATAGCGTACTGCCTTCTTGAACCGCCGTTACGCAAATCCTTGCACGAGGATAAAGTTGCGGACAGCAATACCAGAGCAGTCAGAAACTGGGCATAGTGACAAATGAATTCTGCATCTTCGGGTGGGGGTGGAAAACGAGTACGCACTAATAGCGTACTGCCTTCTTGAACCGCTGTTACACAAATCATTGCACGAGGATTAAGTTGCGGACAGCAATACCAGAACTGTCGAAACTGGACATGGTGGCAAAACTGCATCTTCGGTGGGGGTGGAAAACGAGTACGCACTAATAGCGTACTGCCTTCTTGAACCGCCGTTACGCAAATCCTTGCACGAGGATAAAGTTGCGGACAGCAATACCAGAGCAGTCAGAAACTGGGCATAGTGACAAATGAATTCTGCATCTTCGGGTGGGGGTGGAAAACGAGTACGCACTAATAGCGTACTGCCTTCTTGAACCGCTGTTACACAAATCATTGCACGAGGATTAAGTTGCGGACAGCAATACCAGAACTGTCGAAACTGGACATGGTGGCAAAACTGCATCTTCGGTGGGGGTGGAAAACGTGTACGCACTGATAACGTACAGCCTTCTTGAACCGCCGTTACACAAATCCTTGCACGAGGATCAAGTTGCGGACAGCAATACCAGAACTGTCGAAATTGGACATAGTCACAAAACAAAACTGCATCTTCGGTGGGGGTGGAAAACGAGTACGCACTAATAGCGTACTGCCTTCTTGAACCGCCGTTTTACAAACCCTTGCACGAGGATAATGCGGACTGCGATACCAGAACAGTCAAGAATCAAAGCTGCATCTTCGGTGGGGGTGGAAAACGAGTACGCACGTACCGCGTACTGCCTTCTTGAACCGCCGTTACAAATACTTGAATCAGAAGTAGTCGGAAATTAGACCAAAAAACGATAGTGCATCTCCGGTGGGGGTGGAAAACGAGTACGCACGAATAGCGCACTGCCTTCTTGAACCGCCGTTACGCAAATCCTTGCACGAGGATTAAGTTGCAACGGCAATATCAGAACAGTCGAAACTGGACATGGTGACAAAAACAAAACTGCATCTTCGGTGGGGGTGGAAAACGAGTACGCACTAATAGCGTACTGCCTTCTTGAACCGCCGTTACGCAAATCCTTGCACGAGGATAAAGTTGCGGACAGCAATACCAGAGCAGTCAGAAACTGGGCATAGTGACAAATGAATTCTGCATCTTCGGTGGGGGTGGAAAACGAGTACGCACTAATAGCGGGCTGCCTTCTTGAACCGCCGCTATACAAATCCTTGCATGAGGATCAAGTTGCGGACAGCAATGCCAGATGAGTCGGAAACTGGGCATAGTGACAAACATGAAAAATGCATCTTCGGTGGGAGTGGAAAACGAGGACGCACTGATAGCGCACTGCCTTCTTGAACCGCCGTTATACAAATCCTTGCACGAGGATAGTTCGGTGGGGGGTGGAAAACGAGTACGCACTGATAGCGTACAGCGTGTGAATCAAGTTTTGAGTCTCCTTCGTTTGGTCGGCTGGCGGTGTACCTTGGCGCTTCGTATTCGGAGCCTCTTCTTCGTTTCCGACCCGTGACGGCACCACTGAGGTGCTGACGGATGCCCGAGCCACCAGTTGGCTTGTGGCCGTCAGGAAACGCGTGCGGCTGCCTGCAATTCGGTGATGTGCGATCAATGGGAAACGATGACCGAACAAATGCGTCTCGCACCAACAAGAAAAAAACAAAGGGATAGGATCAACAGTTAAGAAAAGAAGACGCAAAAAGAAACGAAAAGAGAAGCAAAACAAAAAAAGAAAAAAGAAGAAGAAAGGAAAAGGGCGAAAGAAGAACAGAACCTAGCCCGAGAGGACAGATCTTCTGAATCCTTTTCGGACGCGCTTTCCACTTTTTTGCGCCCGCAAAGCGCTGCTGCCATTCATTTCAGTCGTGGCTTGACAGTGAAAGTTGGCTTGTAGGTCCTCTGGGCGACTCTTCACAAACGCCGAGTGCTTGTTCCCGGGATGAGCAGAATCGCTCGTACGAGCTTCCTGGTCGCGGTGTTGTCCCGTCCGTCGTGGATTCATCAATTTCGGCTCCGTTGAATCGGCAGCACTGAGCTTAGTTCGAGCCAAGCCCCGCTGGTTTGTTCTCCTTCGGGAATCGGTACTGGACTCGTAGGCACGCGGCTCTGCTGTACCGCTGAACACAACTCGTCAAGTTGCCTAAAAAAAGAAAAAAAAGAAGAAGAAGAAGAAGAAGAAGAAAAAGCAGAATCTGAGGACGAAATTGTCCTGTTCTAGAAAGGAGACAAGGGGAGAGGAGGAGGGGTTGCCGGAGAGGCAAGGAGAGTCCCGAAGAGATCCCATCAATCTCTACAGACTGCTTCCAATTTTCTTCGTTTTGTTTTGTTATTATTTTTTCCGGTGCCACCTCCCATCCCCCACCGCTGGAGCTGGACTGGAGCCGTAACGTAGAGCCACTGGCGACTCCTCGTAGGCCGAGGCCCATCCATGCTACAGACACAAATACGACGCCTCAAGCAGAGCCCCCAACAACCTTGATAGGTTTCCGACATTTGTTTCGTTTTTTGTGTTTCCTGCAACAATTTCTTTTGGGGCGGGGGGGAGGTAGCGTTCCGTGCAGCTCCAGGGCAACCCAGCAAACGGCCTTCTACAGACTATCTATCGTCGCCTTGGGCCGCGTACTTTTATTGAGGTAGCAGTTCTTTCTTTCTTTCCTATTTATTTATTTTTTCTTTTGTTTCTTTTTTGTTCCGTAAAGTTGTTTAATCAGAGGCAGGGCGTACGCCCCGCGTGTGGAACGTGTGGATTTCCACACGTTAAATATTTTCGGATTTTATTTCCCCACGTGTGCTTCCACGTGTGGATCCACAGGTACCACATGTGGATTTTGGTTTATTTCTTCCCCCACATGTGCTTGCCACAGGTTGGTACACATGCAGGGGAGTCTAGGTCCACAAGTCGCCAAGGACGGCACAGCCAGGTGCCGCCAAGTCCAGCAGTGAGGCTATTTTTTTGCCCGCTGCACATAGGGGGGAGAGGTTTTTTGTCCCTCGAACCTCAAGCGCCCACATGTGGACCACACATATTTTCTCTGAGGCCGAAAACGGAGCGTAAGCCCTGATCAGAGGGGTTAAGTTAGAAACTCTTTGAAGCTCTATCCCCGGTTTTCCCGTCAGCTCTTCTTAGTGCAGCACGGTGGTGCACAGGAGTTAGATACACTGGAGTGCAGCAAAGTGTTCAGGCCCAGGGGTTCCATCCTGGGATGGATCCCCCGCATTTTTTTTTCCAACCCGGTATTGGAAACTGGGACGCCGCAACTCAATCCCTTGTTTTTTTTTTTTTTTTTGTTTTTTTTTTCTGGCAGCTAAAAAAGAACACGGGCTTTCGGTTTCGGGAAGTGGGCGTGAGGAAGTCGTCGGTAGTTAGCCTGGTGGTCGCTTCCTTTGCTGGGGTATTCGAACCTCACCCCCGCCCCAGGGGGGGGGGGATCGGTTGGAGGATAGCCGGGGGGTACGGGTACGGGGGGTGATTTCGCGGGTGTTGCCAAGGAGGAATAAAATCACTTCAACCTCCGGGTTTCCGACCAGCCCCTCGTTCGCAACGCTTTTCCTTGCGGCACGAGCAGGGGAGAGAGCGTAGTAGGTGGGGTGTTCGGAAATTTCGAGCGAGCTTCTTCCCTCCCCGCTGCAAGGACAGCATGAGTAGGTGGCAGCCTCCTCGGTGAAAACAGCAACTCTAGCTGCCGGAGACGGGGCGTACGGAGGGGAAATGGAAGCCCGCCTTGACGCAGAGGTGGAGTGCTTGGGTGAGCCGCAACTCCCGTGTCGGTCAGTTCGGGCCTTGGCTCAACGGAACTTGTAGCGCACGGACGGCACTTCGGCAGCTTCACCGTTGTAGTCGGCGCAGATCTCGATGTTGATGAATCGGACATTGTCTCCGATCTTCGTCTTGGACACCATCTCGACAAGGTCTGCCATTTTCATCTTCAGCCGCTTCGACTTCTCAGACTGCTTCTGAAAGAATGTGTACAGAATTGTCGGCCCTGCCGAAAGCTGCGTGTTTGGTTGAGGTTAAGCTTCGTTCGGTATACGGTGAGACGGGGAGTGTTTTTTAGAGTTAAAGTTCGCTTGAATTCCGGGGGTTTAGGGTCTCCGTGTGACCCGTTGATGAAAGGCTTCTCTTAGAGCAAGAAAGGGCTATATGGTTTCGGGTCTGCTCTTGAAGGAGGCAGTTGCTGGTTGTCGCACGAAAAGGTGATTCCTACCCGTCCTTCCTCAAACCGTGGGCAGACCAGGCAGGCGCGACATATACGGTGAGACGGGGAGTGTTTTTTAGAGTTAAAGTTCGCTTGAAATTCCGGGGGTTTAGGGTCTCCGTGTGACCCGTTGATGAAAGGGTTCTCTTAGAGCAAGAAAGGGCTATATGGTTACGGGTCTGCTCTTGAAGGAGGCAGTTGCTGGTTGTCGCACGAAAAGGTGATTCCTACCCGTCCTTGGGCAGACCAGGCAGGCGCGACAACACGGGCGCGCCACTTTTCCGAGCAGCAGTCCGTTTAAGAGTGAAAGTTCGCTTGAGAGTGCAGGATGTCCAAGTCTCCGTGTGATTCGTCACATCGGTTCTGACAGCGGGACTTCGCGGCAAAGAATTCTGCGGCATACCATGGAGACTTCCAGGTTGTATTTCGACTCGAACAGGTCGAGCAACTGCTGGAGCGTGATGTCCTTTCCTTCGTCGATGTCGAAGCGGTCCCACAGTGTCCACTTGATCGGCTTGTCCTTCGGTCCATACGACACCTCGGGGGCCCCCATGGGTTCGCTGAGAGTGACGAACGGGATCGCCAGGTTGACGAACGCGTTTTTGAAGTCGTCTACCTTCTTCCCCTTCTGCAGCACCTTGTACACTTCCAGGCAAACAAGGCCGGTGATGAGCGCCGTCGTTGTGACCATGGCGGGAATGATCTACGGGTGCGGTGGAAGGTAGCAAATTATGATCATATTCCACGGAACTAACGCGACGCGTTTTGAGAGACGCGTTGTACTGATTCAGTTTCTAGGGTGTTCCTTGGTGTTCCAAGCATGTTCTGGACTCAAACCCCCAGAACCTCCAAAAAGAAGAAGAAGAAGATGATGATGATGATGATGATGATGATGATGTGTCTGATACTGTTAAAAACGGGCTCAGCTACAACACATTTTGGGACAAAACATGCCCCGGGACGATTCAGAAAGACGAGATGCTGGATTGAATGCATCGGGAGTCCGACACACTGGCAGTGTACTGCCTTCTTGAACCACCGTTACCCAAGCTTGCACTATAAATTGCGGGCAGCGTATAGTCGGAAAGAACCTGCACCTTCGGTGGGGATAAGAAACCGAGTACGCACTGACAGCGCACTTACCGCTACACGTTCTTTTTCGAGGTATATAAAGTTGCGGGCAGCGATAGTCGCAAACCGGGCACAAAAATGAATCTGCATCTTCGGTGGGGGTGGAAAACGAGTACGCACTGCCTTCTTGAACCACCGGTACACGTCCTTGTTCGAGGTATATAGAGTTGCGTTGCGGGTAGCGATAGTCGCAATCCGGACACGATATTGAAATCTCGTGTCCGGAAATCTGCATCTTCGGTGGGGGTGGAAAACGAGTACGCACTAATAGCGTACTGCCTTCTTGAACCGCCGTTGCACATCCTGGTACGAGGATCCTGGTACGAGAATCCTGGTACGAGAATCCTGGTACGAGGATCCTCGTACCAGGATCCTGGTACGAGGATAAAGCCGCGGACCGCGACACCAGAACCCGGATTTAAAAACAGAATCTGCATCTTCGGCCATCCGGGCTGGTTATATCGAGGGGCAGGGAACTGCTAAAAATTTTAGCGCGTTTTTCGTACGGCCCTTCGTATGGCCATTGGGGAGGGTTTCTTGTGCGTCTCTGGACATACCTTCCCAGCGATCTGCTTGGTCTTGTTGCGGTCTGCCTCTGGGATGGCGTAGTTGCGGGCGCGGAGGTTTGAGCAGGCTGTGATAAAGTCGACGTGGAAGTTCGTGTCGTCGTCCTTCTCGAACTCGGCTTCCGCCAACCCCTGCGGGACGGACGACCTGGGCGGCAGCTGCGCCTCGAGTTCCTCGGGCGAAGCGTCGACGTTGCTAGCCTCGACCTTCTCGTTCTCTTCGACCTGGATCTTCACCTTCTTCGGAACGAACGGTATCGAGGGGATGCTGGCCGCCTCCTGCATCACCTTGCCCATGTCCGTGCACCCTGGGATCTTGAACAAGAAGGCTCGCAGGTTTGCTGCTGAATGCACGAACAGAGCGTGGGTCGGGTCGGACGCGTCGAACTGTTCAGGTTTATTATCGGTCGGAAAGCTTCGCTTGAAACTTTGGAGGGCGAGGCTCAGAGTCACCGGGTGGCTTTAGGTCGTGGTCTGACCGTACTGGAGCCCCGCCTTCAGAAGCTGGAGGTAAAGAAGGTGTCCGAGACACACCCGACAAGCGGGTCGATGCCCAAAACGCGCGTGAATGTTTTGTTTGGACGTGCCGGGGGAGGATTGGCCTGCTAGTGATTGATAGCGAGTGAATATGATCGTTAGGCTAAACTTCTTCCAAACACGCTGCCAGCGTTCTTTTTCGTGTTTACAAAGCATTGTTACTACGACAAAGAATAGGCGCGATGTTTGTTTGTACTGCCGGGGGAAGTTGGCCTGTTAGTAAGTGACCGTGATCGTTTGGCTGATCTCCTCCCAAACACGCTGCCGGCGTTCTCTTTCGAGTTTACGAATAAAAACGGGCAAAAAACTGGATACCTCAAGAGGTGTAGGGGGCCGCTTCGCGCCGCTCCAAAACAGTTCGCCGGAGTTGGTGACGGTGTCGAGCGGGAAGTTGTAGAGGAGGGTCTTGATCGAGTTGCAGAACAGTTCGTCGAACCGCGCGCGCGCCCACCGCACGCAGTCGGCGAAGCTCGAAGGCTTTTCGGTGATGAGCATGTCTTTGATCGTTTGCAGGGTGCTCGTGCGCGTGCTGGGTTCCTTCTCAAGCATCGCCAGGAACGTATCGTCCGTCAGGTAGCCATTCGCATCACGCGGCGCAGATGTGAAGAATCCTACGCGTTTGGAAAGGGATGAGGATGCTAGTCTAACGTTCGGGCAGAACACTGCCCACATGTTCGTCGACCAAGTAATAGAGGAAAATCGAGAAAGTACATCCGTGAGCAAGAAGGGGCAGTTTCGCAGCTTCCGGGCTATTATGAGCGGCCTCCGGTATGCTCCGGGTCCGAATGAAATGCGTTGAATGACTTCTCCGCAACCTCTGTCAGCCTGCAGGTCAGCCTGCTCGGGTATCCTTCATGCGGACGTGCGGACCAGGAATAATGAAGGGAGCCCAACACGACAGTTTCGAGTAGTCACTGACCCATGTGTGTTTGCCGTGTGACGCTGAAAGATGCTTCGCACCGCGACAGCCAATGCTGGGACTGACAACGATGGTCGGAAGCCACCTGACAGTCGGCCGTCTGCATATGCACGTACAGTTTTCCGAAATTCGTCTGCAAACGCGTCTGCAGGCACCTGCCTTCCCAAGGGTCAAACCGGTGGATCCTGAAAACAGACTATTAAAGTTTATCGAGCGGTGACACATGACTCGTACCAGTGCGCTGCATGCGCGAGCGACGAGCAGCCTGAGAGTCTGGAAAGAGGACGACGCCTATCTGGTCTATCCTTGTTGGCGACAACCCGCACAACGAAGAGACACAAGTTTGGAAAATCCTCACTTTTTGGTCTTCTGCCAAAGGAGGCTCTGGACGAACACAGCTCTTGGCGGACTCTGGACCTACGAGCAACCTACGCACAGGTAGAGTGACATGAGAGGTCAGCGACGACTGCGAAAGATTTACAGGATAGTATGATATTATTAGAGTGAAAGCTCGCTTGAGACTCCGGGGGTTTAGAGTCTTCGGGTGACTTCTGGCAATATGGGAAGAGGTCCTATGCGCTGTGTGCTGAACGGTGGTACACGAGGTGAGAGTAATGCGTGAGCCTCCGAGCCCCTTCAACTTGCTGCCTGATGGCGTGGTTCGTGTGCGACAATACGGACATCGAAGCTCGATTTGTCGTCATTTTCTGCTTCGGTCACTTCGATGATGAGTCGCTCTGCTCGCTTGTCGTGAAATCGTTGGGAGGGGTGGGTACACTCTGTGCAACCTTTGCACTCAGTTGCTGTCGGAGTTATCGAATTTGGTTGGAGCGTTGTGTCCCCGTTTATTTCAGACAGTCAACCCTGGCAACTGGGCCAGATGGCCGCCTCGCATTGACTGGTTGCACTTCTCCCGCCCATTCTATTCATTCTTCAGCTTTCAAAGGGGCAGTCCTCGATCGTATCTTTACGACCGATAGCTTTCCTCGATTGCATTTTTTGTATTTCACCATCGTGTCTTCCCGATTACCTTGACCATTTGATCGAGCGCATACGAGTCCATGGGAGAGGAACGGTCTTGACTTTTGCATTTCCATTGGCACATGACCGATTCATTTACCCAGACCCGGGGAACAAAGAAAGCGGAGATGGACGCACCGCAGCGACACGCTCCCATCGGACCGAGGTGATCGGACCCGAAAGGAGAGACTTCGCCAAGGTTGCAAGGAGACTGACGTCGATGAGATCCATGCGCAAGGCTGGCTCGAAGGTCCTCTTACAGCGCCGACCTGTCAGGGGAACAGTTCATCCCGATACGACGGTGTATCGTCGTACGGGAGAGAAACGCCGTGGCTATGACGACGCCCATCCCACAAACACTGCGACACTGCGACCAGGATTCTGACGCCTATCTCACTCATGGGTATCAACAACGCGACGGCTACAGCACTGGTGTAGATATCGCAAGCCGAGCTGGACCAATCCGACGCATACAAATCGCTGATATGGACCAGGCCCAGTCAAAACAAAACTACGCCGGTGATCGTCGCAGTGAACTGGACTGCTTCTTCTCCAACGTGTTGTGCTTTGGCTGAACTGAGCAAGGAGAATACTTGCATTCCGACGAAGATTCAGAGATGCGACACCGTTCAGTCCAAGGTACTGGATGATGTCTTTAGGAGCCAAGTCCGCGTGCGCGGGATGGACGCCATAGACGACCTCCTTGATAAGATAGTAGACGACCGGAGGGTCATACTGTCCTGTGAGAACGCTTGTATCTGTCGAGGACTTCGCAAGGATAACCTGCCTTGCTTACGTTTTCCTTCTGAGGGTCTGGCGATCCCCTTTGTCGGACTGGGGGGCTGTACAACAGACGTGCCAGCGCGATACGCAAGGAACTGAGGACGTCAAAAAAGGCATAGCTCCGTCTTCAAGTTCAAAGACAGGCTACGTACGTGGCACTCAGAAGGCGTAAGAATGAACCGGAAGGGGAGGTGCTGGACACGGGATGCACCTGTGGAGAGAGCTCAGGGAAAAAGATGGATGAGAGCCATCTGCCCAGTGCATTCGACGTGGCCGTACGCCAGGGACAAGGTCCTCCGAAAGGCGAAAAGCTGGACGGGATACCATACGTTGACTGCTAGCGTCCCTAAAAGGAAAGACTTCACACCACGCGAAACCGACAGTCGGATGGGACACGCACACGCTTGAGGCGCGGTGCCGCACAAGATCTGAACGATCTCAACCCCGACCTGGCTCTACTCAGTGCGGGACCATGCCTCGGCTTGCAAAGCCTAGAAGAACCCTGGATAACGTCGCTGCTCAAGCCGGAGCATCCCCGTGATTCTGGTACCGAGGACAGCGACTACACTGAAGAAAGCTTTCGAGTTCGCGTTGGCGCGTGGTCCGCAACAATGTTTCCACGTTTTCACGTACACACAGATGCAGACAAGTAGAGTGCAACCGTCGGTCGTTTAGAGGGTATGTGGACTGGCTCAAGTTCACGTTCATGAGGTTACATTTTGGCAGGCGCGCGAGTGCACACAGGACAAGCCGGTACGGGTTACGCGTCGTGCGCCCCGCGGCGTCGCGCTGCGCGACACCGCGGTCGCAGGTCTGCGAGACTAGCGCCGCGAAACCACTTCGATGCATCGTCCATTGAGGATATCCGTGAGGAATCGAGAAATCAAGGGGAACCGCTGACCAGGGGGGGAAATCTTAGTTTATTGTTTAGGCAGAGCACTGCCTCTCATGCATGGTTGATGCTAGCATCAAGTCTTCTTCGAGGAAGATGTCGTCTAGGAAAGGGATGCAAAATAGAAAATAGAAAGTTGTAAAGAGCGGAGTGTACGGCTCCCAAAGTGGGGAATGAAACCTTGAGGGACTAGCCCCCTGTGTTTTTTTCACCGCGGTGTTGTGTGCACCTCGTTCTTCGTCTCATGTTTCGCTCTTGAAAGGGGGGGGGGGGCAGTGCTGATACTAAGCCTGAGACCCAAAACGAAGTTGCTAACCCTGGGTGGGGGTGGGTACCCCCCCCCTACCCCCCCCCCCCCCCCCTCCTGGTGCAACCCACTGTGGACCTACTGTGGGACCCACCTTAGCTAAATTCTCTAAGGTGAAATGGTGGAAAAAGTGGGTCAAAAATTTTTTTTCGAGTGCTTTTTTGAAGGATTTGGGCCAAAAAACACTCGAGGGACTGCCTTGTGCTTACTTCGAAGGAGGCTAGAGGGGGAGAAACAATACAACTACAAACTGGGTCTTTTTTGTTGAACGCTTACGCCCGCCACTGAACCCAGATTCACCTGTGTTTCGTGTGGGCTACAGCACATTTACCTCCTTTGATCTTTTGCAACTGGCAGCCTCCTCAAGTATTTCCTACAAAGCAGGTGCTTATACAAAAAAAAATTTTTTTTTTCTTGGCCGCTGCTGAGGAAACCACCGGGTGTTTAGGGGGGGGGGGGTACCCACCCACCCCTCGTTGCCGTCCGGCTGACAACGATGCCGAGTTTAGGGGCCTTAGCATCAGCACTGGGGGGGGGGGTACTCGGGCCCCCGACGGAACGTTCAAAAAATTAGAGGTCGTCTCAGAAATGAAAAGCCTCTTTTGTTTATTCAAGGAGAGAGTGGAGAAAATAAATCGAGCGTACCTCCGAAGGAATCGCGGGCCCACTGGATCGTGTGCTCGATGGCGTTGGGGAAGTTCTTGAGGGTGCAGACGGGAAACGTCTTCTCGGGGGGGTCCCTGCTCGTGCCGTAGGCCTCCGTGAGCCGCGGCATGACGACTTGGACGTTGCCTTTCGACCCGAGGGTGCCAGATTCCAGCAGCGGCTTGTGGTAATACACGCACCGCGAGTCGACGTACAGTCGCGCCTGGATGTTGTCCAGCGCGTTGGTGACGGCGTCCAGCGACTCCCAGAAACTGTCATCGAACACGTTTTCGGTCTCAGGCGCCACCTGCGACGTTGAATTGGTTCGAAAAAAGGACGTTCGTCGATCTCTTGGTGTGGAGGGTGTGCGATCAGACAAGGTTCGTGGTGGAAACGTGGGACGAAAGCATCGGGACTGGGTGTTTTGTGTATCTTTTGCGTTGGGTGCACGAGGGCATCCGGCCGATGACAATCTGGCAGGCGCAGCAGCGAGAAAAAACTAGAAAAACACGATTTGGACTGGTTGATAGATAGAATGATGAGCGGCGGTTTGAACAGACACAACAGATGTCAGCGGCCATCAGTCCTGTTCGGTAGACCAGTGGCATTCGGGTCCACCTCTCGCACCCAAGACAGTATCACAGGCGAAAGTTGCTCTTGCGAAATTGTCGCCCAATACCAAACGAGGCGCCGGGCAATTCAGGGCGCACCTTCCGGGCGCAATACTCGCAGCAATTTGCAGCCTCTATCTCTTGCTTTTGGTATACGGGTTCAGAGCCTTCACTGTACGGTTCGAGACCTGGTGGTTCTGTCAGTTGATTTAAAGGGCCAGGCGGCAACACACCTTTTCGGTGAGGTATTTGACGGAGAGATCGGGATTCATGGCCTTCGCTGCCTCCGCCGCTACCTTCGACTTGAGTTGGCCAATGTCCTTCGGGCGGAAAAGGAACTGGCGCGACAAGTTACTCTTCTCGATGCCGTCCATGTCAGTCACGATGACTGCGCCCTCCGCAGAGCAGCCGACGCCCATCATCGCGAAGTTCTTGAGGAACTCGCAGCCAAGCGCGCCGGAGCCGACCACGAACATCTTCGCCGTCTGCAGCCTTTGCACGAACTCGGTTCCGAACACCGCAATTTCGCCGTCGTAGCGGCTGTGTGTGTTGTGCATTTTATTTCCAGAAAGAAAACGTTTCCCACGAGGTTTATGCGGGGGAAGTTTTCAGTGCGCTTTCGGGGCTTTTGCCGCGGCCGTCGGAACGAGCGCGGGTTGTGTTTTGTGTGCACCAGTGCAGGGTTTCCTCAGTGAAATTATGTTCCAAGGCTTTCCGACCTGGGATGGCTGCCCGGTGTGTTGCCGGGGTATGCTGGGCAAAAGTCTGCCAGCCGACACGACGTGCTCACCTCTCTGCCGTGTGCTAAATAAATGCGTACCTAGCTCCCCCCGTGCATAAGATGGATAAAAAACTCGGGTTTTGGCGGTATCCATCTTAATCAAGGGGGGTATCCATCTTAAACACGGGGGCACTGTAGACAACAGTGTAGTCACTTTGCACAGGGGTACCTCACCCCCGTGTAAAACTACACGCGTTTTTGATCGTGACGCACCCTCTTTGAACACCAGCTTCTGAGGCTTCCAGTTGAGGCGTCTGTCCAGTTCAGAACTCATCCCCTCCCCGGTGGAGAAGAGCAAACCTGTTCTGCGGCTGGCACGTCTCCGGCGAGGGTGCGGGGTTAAGCAAGCACTCCCGGGCGTCGAAGTAGAACCACTGGTTGATGGGTGTGAACTTCCCGGAGGCCGCCTTCAGCACCTCGTGGGCAGCAAAGCCACCAACCATTGTGGCCATGGGGTTCAGATTGCCGGAGGAAACCTGTGTTGTTGTTCCGATGATAAACGGCAGCGAGACAATAATGCTTCCACGTGTCTGAACAAGAACCCAGCTCGATCCAACCCGTTGGCCTGTAAGCTGCAAGGTCGAGTGGATACATATTTGACATACAAACCGACACGACCAAATGACAGCGATGGGTGGACAAAGCTCGGAGAGAAGCACTCTGAGAAACGGCGACCACGTTCGAAAGTCAACCTGTTCCCGACTGTCCAAACTAGGTCGCGAAAGGGGTTGTGCCCGTGTAGTGATGAGGAGGTTGACCAGGCCACCAAGTCGCCGTATGCACAACACGGCTACAAAACGAGAATGCAGGCCCCGCATTGGTGTGCATGGTGGCGGGATATCTTTCCGCTTCGCCTGGGTTGTCTTCGGAATTTCCATGTAAAGCGCAGACATCTAAACCATCTCAACCGGTGATATGATCTTATTTTTTCTCAGTATGGTGTTGGTTCGCTCATTGATTGCAAGCTTACGTAAAAAACAGTGCCATCATGCCAGTGCCATGTCTCGACAAAACAAAATGAACAACAGCAGGTGCCTTGTAAGCAAGCATAGATACCTTCGCAAGAGAGTGGATGAGGGGCTCATCGAGGTTAAAGTCGGGGAAGCTCTTCTTGTGCTCTCGTGCGAGCCCGACGACTTCGTCGGCGTGATCGTTGTTGTGGGGGCCCGGCATGTGGTTGTGCGCCTTGTGGAACTCGTGCAGGGCGAGGAACAGAAGGTGCAGCGTGCCCGGTGCGTCCATTTTGGCGAAGTCGGTGAGCAGGAACTCCGGCTCGCGCATCGAGTCCTCGAGGCTGCGGAACACCATCTGCGCTGGCTGCCGCACCTTCGTCACGTAGCCGCCCCGCACGTACTTGTAACGCGTGCAGTCGAACGGTTTCTGCGGATTTTTCGTGGTAACAATAAACATGCATTGTAAACACGAAAGAGAACGCTGGCAGCGTCTTTGGGAGAAGATTGGCCTGACGAGCATATTCACTCACCATCATCCACTAGCAGGCGAATCCTCCCCCGGCACGTACAAACAGGTTGACAGGGAGAACCCAAGAGCAAGAGAATCGTTTTGTTGGAAATGCGCAAGGTTAACATATCCTTCTCCGAAAAAAGAACTGTGAAAACGATTTTTGCCTAGAGGCTTTTCGTGTTATTTGGCAAATGCTTTGAGCTATCTTTGTGTGCAGTCGTCTTCTTAACCATACAAACAAATAAACAAATGACTGATCCGGTTTGGTCCTGCCGCGGCTTTGCTCGGGATTAGCTGAACTAAACACCTCTTTAAAGGAGACAACGACGTTGTCTAGCATCATACTATTCGAAATTCGATGTGGGTACTGCCCTGGAGGAAAGAGGTTGTAAGAATTGCATGATGACATGTAGGGCAACCTACAGAATCGCTCGTACAAAAAAAAGATGCCGGTAGTATGCCACATGGACAAACTAAGACGAAAAGCCACATCAAAATGCCCGCGCCGTGCTGAAGCGAAAAGGCATACCCCGTCCTTCTCGAGGGTGAACGTGAACGGTCCTGTCACCTTGACTTGGACCAAATTCGGGTTCGGGGCGTCGAACGAGGTGTTGTGGAGCTCCGGGAAGTTGGGCAGGTCCGTGAACATCACCGTGTCGCCGTCGGAGAGCTCGTGTCGATTGTCGTCGTGCACCTGTGTGTAGTTTCGTTTTTTTGTGTTGACGATCCTATACGGGCGTACAGATGTTGGTGCCTTTCGACCTTGTACTTGTGGGGTTCAGATTCGTGTGTTGTTTTCCTTACATAAAAGCTGCCTCCTCGCAACTGTCTGTCCACACGCGCTCGTACCCGAGGTGATTCAGTTTACACACCGCATGCGCTCTACACCATTTGCATGGACCTTTTGGCTCGACATTTGCTTCTTCGATTAGTGTGTGTGATGATCCCCATGACGATCCCGAAGAGCGCCGTATCGAAGACGATGTGTGTAGAAAGATACTCGACTCCCAATGGAAGGGAGGAGATATAGAGGTAGAGGGGCGAAATACAATACAAACACAATCTGATTTGTTCTTCGCTTACACCACCGTGTGTTGTTTTTTCACTCAGGACTTTGACCTGTTGTGTTTCTGTGATTTGTCGTGTAGGGGGTAGACCCGCATGACCTCACGTCCGTTCAACACGTCGTTCGGTAGTTACAGTACTTGGGATCCCTTCTGTTCTTTGTCAGGCAGCATCGTCGAGCATTTCCTTCCAAGCTGGCGCTTATGTAAAAGAAATGAAAGGAACGGTGGGGAAAGGATGGGGAGAGTATTGGCAAGGGCGCGGCGAAACAGCGGTCCGAACCCATACCTGGATCTGGGCACCGACAGCGACGACGAGGAGGGTCTTGATCTCCTCGCCGTCGGGATCGTAGACGGTGTGCTGCGGGCCGTTGTCGACGAAGATGCAGCTGGCCAGCCCGCGGCTCTCGCACGCGATGAATTTGACGCCGTGCGCCCGGCAAGCCGCGTTCAGCGGCTTGAGGCACGTCGTCAGCTTGTCGACGAAAACGACGACCTGCTGCGACTGCGGGTGCGCGTCCACCGACGCGGCCCTCCACTGCGACAGGTCCTCCGGTGTCAGCGTCTCGCGCGGCAGCTTCGTCACCTTGACGTACTTGTTCAGCTCCTGCAGCTTCGCGAGGCACGCGTCCGCCCGGTTCACACCGACGTCATCCTTCGTGAAGTAGAACCCAGACGACAAGTCCGCGAAGGACACCGGCTCCGAGTCCACGAGGGTTACCGATCGGACGCCTGCGGTTCGCGGTTTTTTGCAGGGTTGAGTTGCTTGGTTTTTAGGGTTTCCGGGTGACTCTTGCTACACGGGTTCTCATACAGCAGTTAAGGCTAGGTGGGTGTGGGTTGTTTCTTTGGTGGACACTTTCATAATTTGTAGAGGTCTCTGCCGTGCCCCCGGCAAGCCACGTTCAGCGGCTTGAGGCACGTCGTCAGCTTGTCGACGAAAACGACGACCTGCTGCGACTGCGGGTGCGCGTCCACCGACGCGGCCCTGCGACAGGTCCTCCGGTGTCAGCGTCTCGCGCGGCAGCTTCGTCACTTTGACGTACTGTGCAGCTCCTGCAGCTTCGCGAGGTACGCGCCCGGTTCATACCGACGTCGTCCTTCGTGAAGTAGAACCCAGACAACAAGTCCGCGAAGGACACCGGCTCTGAGTCCACGAGGGTTTGCAGGGTTGAGTTGCTTGGTTTTTAGGGTTTCCGGGTGACTCTTGCTGCGCGGGTTCTCATACATACAGGCTAGGTGGATGTGGGTTGTTTCTTTGGTGAACACTTTCATTATTTTTTAGAGGTCTCTGCCGTGCGCCCGGCAAGCCACGTTCAGCGGCTTCAGGCTAGTCGTCAGCTTGTCGACAAAAACGACGACCTGCTGCGACTGCGGGTGCGCGTCCACCGACGCGGCCCTCCACTGCGACAGGTCCTCTGGTGTCAGCGTCTCGCGCGGCAGCTTCGTTACCTTGACGTACTTGTGCAGCTCCTGCAGCTTCGCGAGGTACGCGCCCGGTTCATACCGACGTCGTCCTTCGTGAAGTAGAACCCAGACGACAAGTCCGCGAAGGACACCGGCTCCGAGTCCACGAGGGTTACCGATCGGACGCCTGCGGTTCGCGGGTTTTTTGCAGGGTTGAGTCCAAGGATCCCCAATTTTAGGCACACAGACACGCACGCAAACCCCCTGTAGAGCACTGCTACGGACGAGGGAACACAGAGAAGCTCAGGTTAATGCTTAGGCAGCACTGTCTGTCCCATGCATGTTTGATGCTAGCATGCGCATGGTGCAGAGGGAAAGCTACATACCCGTGAGAATGATGTTCTTCGCAAGCTCTAGACCCAATCCGGTCATACCGCACACCATCACGTCGGTCCTTCCCAGGCGTACTTGAGCATCGGCACCTATCGCGTATGCCTGCCTGCTGTACAGCTGCTCGTCAAACCCCTTGTCCGGTTGGCCATCTACCTCCATGGCGTCCATCTTCCCGTTCACACGCCCTTCCTCCCCCCCCGTGCTTCGCCTGTCTTGTGTGTGGTTTGGTGGTGCAGAAGCTTTACACGCGACGCGGGGGCCCGTTTTGGATTGGCTGTCGGCAGACTAATACTTTCCGGCTACGAACACAACTGCAACCAGAGCTTCTCTCCCTCAAAACATCTCCTTGCTCTTGCTCTGCGCCTGCTTTGAGATACTCGAGGCTGCCGCCGGCAGCAGATCAGCATGACTCCCCACCAACGCCGAGAGGCATGGCCACAGCTACGTAGAGTGGACATAACCAAACCCACTGTGTGTCAGCGGTCGTGAGCCGTATAGGGCACAGAGCACGTCAACGGAGGTTCAAGCGGACTGTTTGCTGGTCGGGGGGTGCTTAGCAGCCAATGGCCTGATGGCTGAGTGCACACCTAAGCAGGGCTGCATCCTCGTGTTGTAGTCGTGGTGTGTATGAGGCTTCGTGGGGCACCCCATCACAATAGGCGCAAACTTTCTCGACAGTGATTGGACAGTCGGGATGCCGGGGGCGGGTCTCGATGAAGACCAAGAGAAAAGTAAAGCAAGACCTGCCCCCTGCGCCTGCTGTCTCCGCGTCGCTATCCAGGACAATAGCGTACCTCGCTCAAGTTCGCGATTTCAAGCCACTTAGGCCACTCCCACTTCACGTGGCCTCTTTGACTACCGTAGCTTGCAAGCAGAGACTTCTTCTGGACTGTGCGAGAGCATAGCACCATTTGAGGTCGGTGTCTCCAATGGTTCGGCCGAAGGTACGATGGGTCTCACGAAAGGAAAAAATGCGTGCGAGTTCACAAGAACATCACATGTGCGAATAATTGGACGATGGCATGAAAGCAGCTGAGACAAAAGTACGGTTCCACCAAATAAGAAGGAGGCCATGCTATCACGATCGTCGAACGTGAGTACTGGTCACGTGATCATGAATAATTTCGCGCTACGTTTTCTTCCTTTTCACAGCGAACTGTACGAATGTCAACCACACTGCGTGGGGATAGATAGCATTTTGCTCGGTTTCCTGGGACTTTGGGTCTTGAGACCATTTCTGATCTGAAACCCAAGCTGATCTGGCATTTTCCGGATGGCCAATTTGCGGAAATGGTTTATGCCTGCGAGCCTCCATTTTTAGGTCGTCGTTGACCCGGAAAATGTCGTCGTTCCTTCTTGATCCTGTGGTCAGCCAGTGCCAATACGGGACTCGTTTTTCCAGATTCCTGACCGTACTTGGCGTTTCCCGTCACTTTTTGCACCAACTGGGTTTCAAGTCTGGGGCTCAGTCTTCCTTCTAGACCGGTGGGGCACTCCATGCACGCGTCATGGTTTGGGCATCGGGACAACGCTCATGGACTAGACAATATTATGACTGTCGTTCTAGATTGCTTTGTGCGTGCCGGGTAGAGATCGACTTTCCACACCCCTGTGTACTTATTTCGATCACCCTGCTATGATTATCGTTATCGTTCTTGTCGAAACTGGTTTCGCGCTCCAAGGTATCGGACGGAATTGCGCCTGAGTCCCTCCGACTTTTTTGTGTTGCGTTATTTGCGGTTAAGGTCGGTGTTTCACAAAAGCAATTCGAGGTAATTTACAGTCTCCGGTCGGCCGTGGAGGCTGGGAGTCTTTTTGTCTTTCGGTTTTGCTTTCGTTTCTTTTGTTCGATTGACGGAGATAGCGTACTACCAATTGAAAGAAAGGGTGGGGGGTCGCGGTGGCAACCGCCACCGGCCGCCAGAGCGGCATCTCAATACCGTATATTGAAAAATGGTTTTGTGTGTGCGCACGAGCGGAACTCGCCTGCTTTGGGAAGTTTCATGCAGCACGCTGCGCAAATACTACTTTTTGGTACCCCCTTCTACTTAGGCCCATTGCAACTTCGAGAACTTCCGTACCAGCTGGCGGCAGGAAGCTGAGAGAATCAACCACGAACAAATGTCACCTCATTTGGTCTTTATGGATGCGTTCAACATCGACCCTCCCAACCCTGGATCGATGTCGAAATTTTATATGGCAAAGCTGCTGAACCGCAAGAATCCTGTTCCAAACTCCCCAGCTGGTTCAGGCTTTTTTGGCACAGGATTATTACAGCACTTGTGCGGTCAATCAATTTTTCAAAATACCGGTAGCTGGATTGGATGGGACAAAGTCTTGGAATACTATGACCCGCGGACGAGACACGAAGTGAATCAGGGTTTAAGTTAGGGCCGGTTTTCCGGTTTCCAAAACCGGCTTTCGGCTAAACCCGGTTTTGGAAAAAAAAAAAAAGTGGAATTCGCCCCAGCCCGGAACCGGCTTGTTCACTACTACACTGCACTGCTGCAGTGCACTACTATTCTGCACCGCGGATGGCATTCCAAATGACGTTCTTTCCTCGTACGTAGAGACCTTTACTTCTGGGGAAAGAAAGCTTGCATATACGTCTCTCGAAGACCTCAAAGCTGCCCAAGAACACGCCATGACCCTGAGAAAGAGTTGTGAAAAGAGCTGGTGGATCTGATGACCAGCGGTATTGCTACACGTAAACAAAGATTCCGAAGCCATCGTCTACCTCCCTGTTTGGGTCTCTGCTGTTTCCTCCCCTGACTTGCAGTTTACTTGTTGCACCTGTAGGCTTCTCCCGTTCTCTGTTTTGCAACTGAGCGGGCACGCTTGGGCGCAGCGGCATGGTGTTACCACGTTGCAGCATCGCTGGTGAAATGGCGGCTACATGTGTAGGGCAAGGAGGCGCGGCCGAAGGCCGATGCCGCCGCAGGCCGGAAACATGGCCCCGGGGATGCGAATGAGGGCCGGGAACGCGTCCGAACCGCAGTGCAGCGCTGACAGGCAAAAACCGGGAAAACCGGGAATAGAGCTAAAAAGAAAATCCTAACTTAACCCCTGAGTGAATGCAATGCGTATGCCGCCTAAAATAACAACAAAGGCAGCGCGCAACCTTGCTGGTTTCGTGCTCGCGTGTCCGCTCCGACTGCTAGACCGGCGTTCCCAACAACGAGGCTGAGCGGGACAACGTCACCGTGAAAGACCCGCAGACGAGACACAAAAAGCGAATGCAGATTCGCTGCGTGTGAAGCCACGCACAGCCCCCCCCCCTAGGCATAGTGGTCGAACGATTCGCATGCGATAATAATTATCGCATTATCGCACAAAGAATATCGCATATAATCGGCATGTGATAATATGCGATAATGCGAATCGTTTGACCACTAAGCGGCCTCCCCCCCGCCGAGTCGAGCGTAGTGTGTTTGCATGCCTACGCGACTCGGACGCGGTTGCAACACAAAAAACTAGAGAGTGCGGGGACTATATATCCCGAGAGCTCCCAGGCATCATCATTAGTGAACCTAATCCCAGCAGCCACGTATATTGGCCACAGGACTGGCTGGTAGGTGTGAAAGAAGCAGAAGGTTGTGCACCAAGTATGGAGCCCAAGTCCTGCATCGAAGACACAGAAAACAGAATCAGTTCCAAAAAAGAAGGAGCCGCAGAGACAGAAAATGAGAGCAAAATTCTCATCGATTGACCCTCCACCATCTAAGTTGGAGGTTGTGCCAGGTTGGCATGAGTGTTTACACTGGTTCCCGGGACGGTTGAGCGGGCTGAGCGTATCTTTTCGCGTAGGAGCGGGGTCAGTCCTATCTTCGTATCATTCAAATTCCGACTCCCGCAGCATAAACTCAAAGAAGCCCTCAACTTTTCCTGCCGAAGGAAAAAAAGAGAACTGTGTAGTTTTGATGAAAAAAACAACATCGAGTCCTATATGGTGGAAGCGATTTCTCCGTGCATCCCTGCACTGCCCATTGTTCATACATGGGGCAGGGATAGGAGGCTGGCGGACAGCGGCGAGTGCGTTGCTCCTCTCACAGCATGCAAGAAACTGGACACCGGTAGCCCCGACGAAAGCAGCAGCCTCGCGGGTATTCCCGGGTATCGTTGGTTGAAGGACTATTTTGCAAGTTCGACCTCAAAGCCGACCAGCTACGCGTACACATTGCGTACATTGCGTAGACAAAACAAAGAAGGCCCCAGTGTAGCTTGGGGCCCGGGCCCCATGTAATCTAATCTGTTCATCTGACAAACTTCGTGGCATGTCTTTTCATTGATAGCGAGAAAAGAAACGGAGGGGCTTTCTGCAGGCGTATGGGGGGGTCGTCGGTAGCTAATCAAAGGTCCGAGATATCCTCCGCCCTGGTTGGGAAGGGTTAAAAGGAGTATTTCGAGATGTCGTGTGGACCCGGTCGGATCCCCAAACTGGTGTCTTGCTTTGAGAACGCTTCCGGAGTTGGGCTGTGCACTGTCAAGCGAAACATGCGTAAACAACGCGTAAGCTAGCACATCTACCTCCTATGAGACTGGAATATTGTTGCGCCAATGGTCATCGGCATGCTGATGAGTACCCCACATTATGCCTCCATTTACCTCCTATGAAATTGTCGCAACTTTCCTGCAAAGCAGGTGCTTATACAAAGAAATGTCCCTGAAACCCTCGGCGGGGCCACCAATTATGGACCGCGTTTTGTGTGGTTTAGAGGTTCGGTATTTTAGGGTCTCGGTTGACCATTCAGGCTGTGAGGCGGGTAGTATGAGGGGTGTAGGTATGATTATACACTTTAACTACGGCTAGCCAGGTTTGTAAGTGTTACGACCGACACCAAGAAGAAATTCCCTTCGAAGCCGGACGAACCTCCTACAAACGGAACGAATGACACTCGCTTGCCCACGAGAGGACGACAGAAGAGACAGCGAGGGCGAGCAGAAGGGTAAACATGAAAACCTTCCCCGGGGTGCGCAGTGCCAGCTCCAAAGGTGCAGGCAGGCCAGCGGGCAGCATAAGAGGCCGCGACGGTCTCACAACTGCCTTGAACTTGGCTCTGGGCTCCCCACGGTCGACTGGCAATCCTTTTCACAACCAAAACAAAAAAACCGGCAAACGAAACGGAGTGACAGAACAGAGTGAGTCGCTTATGCGACTCGGAATGGCTCTTCTCTTTTTTTTCCCCAGAATGAAATCGCTTTTTGCGCCAAATTGACAGGGTTTCTGCGACACCCGGCTGAAAAGCAACCAACTCGTCCACACAAATGCTTGTTTCTAGAGTGAAAAAGTTTGCCGTAAACTCCAGGATAGATGGCTCTCGGCAAGGAGGGTTTCGTTTATTCGCAACGGTTGTGGTTGTCGGCACTTCTCCCATGTTCTTTTGGGGGTTCGAGCGCTTTCGGTGTTCTTAACTCTAAACCCCGGAGTTTCAGGAAGAGCTAACTCTCTAAAGTATCCGGTCGCGTACTACTACGGCGGGCGTAAGTCGTTACGTCGTGGGCGCGGAGCGAGCCGCGGCCCAGTCAAAGATGATTCAAAGATGATTGTTGCACCGATGGTGGCGCAGCCGGGGGCGTTCTGACTGACGGACGAGACCGCCTGGCAGGCGTGTGTTGAGGTAGATGGTGCGTTATCGTGAGGGAGTCCTGCCTGGCTCTTTCCGTCGAGAAGACACAACGTGAATATGACCACGGTGGGCTTCGATGAAAAGCTCCGTTTGCGGTGGTCGTCCAGTGTGTGAGCGTTGCGGACTCGTTTTAACGTGGCACCCCCCCTCTTGGCGAGAGTGTGTCCACGCATAGTTGCCTTCTAGGTTACGGCGGATGCCCCAACGGCGGCTGCGGGTGGCCTGGCTGCACGGTCCCTCGTTTTGACTTTCTCGGCGTTGTGCTCCTGACAGATCTCCGGCATTCAACCGTTAATAGTGCGTTGCTCAGGGTAGTCGAAGGCCTGATAGTCACACGAATGCAACAAATCCACGAACCGTTGCGGCCTGGCAACCGCGACATTGGGAGATACGCGAAGAGGTAACTCATTCTGATCGGCACGCAGATCAAAAGCGAGTTTCGTGACTTCATAGAAAAGTCACTGCAATCTGGACTCTCGGTATACCCTGCAAGAACGTCGAAGGAAGGATTCGAGGCTGCCCCAGTCCTGGAGTCGGCAGTGTCAGCACATTGTGCGAGTGTGTGAGTGCGTGGTTTGGCCCTCTGCGGTTAGTTCGAGGGCCTGTTCCAGGTTTCCGGCTCCCGCAATCGTGAGCTAGTCAACTACTGCCACCTGCGCTTTCAAAAACCCCTGACAGAACAGACAGAAATAACGCTAGAAAAATAGAGAGCGATCGTATCCTTCGCGTTCTCATATCAGCATAAAATGGGGATGTGCTGGGCTGTTGTGTTCTCCACGCCGAGGGGCTGGTTTGGCTTTGGAGGGAGGCTCTTGGTTGAGAATTGTACAGAAACAGATTTTGGTAGGTGTTTTCTCTTTTCTCTCTCCCCCCCGCATTTACTGGTGGTTCACCAATTCTTGGGTCATACGCCCTCAGCGAGGTTCCCCGGGGTCGAAAACACCCGAGGATGGTCCAAAAGGACAGGAAAAGGACCCGAAGACCACGTCTGACATTAAATCCGCAAACGTCCTTTGGTAAAAGGGCTGGTGTCGCTCCCCCCCCGACGACAGCAAGTGTCACGAGTAGCCCACCGAAGGCAGTTGATTTCTTCAGGCAGGTCTTCCCTACCAGCAGAAGTTGGTTGAGTTCAGCTTTCTTTCCCCTCTTTTTCTTCTCCAGGTTCTCAGGCGGGGAAGACGGGAAACGCGATGCAACGCAGGGCGTTGATCGTTCTTGTGGATCTTCACGCAGACAGGTGGGAGAAGGAGGGCGAGGGAAGGTCCTGCCGCTTCCATTCTATGCGGGACGTTGCATACAAAACAGGTGTGGCTCAGGTGGCGAGTGCGGTGTTACGATGGCCACGATGAATTCCTGGCAACGACTACTGGCGAAGTACGTCTACCGGCCTCTGCGCAAGTCGCCACTTGCGCAGAGGCCGGTAGACGTACTTATGAAGTACGCCGTTACTAGGAGCATCATGAGTGATATGCTTCAGTTTAGCGCGTAGATCTTCAACAGCTGAGGTCGGTGAGAGTTTCATTTGAACGACCTGTTTTTCCAAAATTCAATCCATGCCTTTGAAGTGTGAACCTCACGAGACTAGACGATTTTTGGAAATCGTCAGTCGCTCGCATTGAAGGTCCATTGACCAAACACCAAAATCCTCAGTCTTCCACCGCTCAGACGCATGTTCGCCGAAGCGGAGAATCGTCTGTTTGAATACATTTTCGAGGGACGGAGACGCGTGCAGAAGAATCGTGGGATGGATGCAATGCGATACCGTAAGCGAGCAAACCCAGCGGCATGGGCCTGCGCGCGTTTTTTAGCCACGTCTTCCCGGCATCGTTTGCAGCAGTGGACTACGACGGTATCTGATCATCTTCGATCCGACGTCTCTGACGTAGGAGTACGTACGACCCTGCAGTCCCTATTGATCCCGCGCAACGAGGTCAGGCCTACAGGAGAAAGAGACGGTGTCCAGCTACCCTCTCACTACTGACGATGCCGCGGCTCACCTTCTCAACGCAAGCATCTCGCTCTCTTGCTCGCTGCTCTGACGACCAGTCCAGTAGGTTCGCTCCGGGGGAGGCTTGCATTTGAAGCTGACCCCGGGAATATTCACATCTGCTGATGGGCACGGGCGCCCAGCCCGCTAATGCGTTCGACGACCTGACAATTCCCATTGACTATCTCGTCTGGCCGCGGTCTTCATCGCAGAGCCAAGAAATCCACCGATAAGTGCAATGGATGTCACCCTCGATCAACCTGAGCCGAGGGGAACAGCTTGGAAGCATCCTTGGAATGAATATGTGCTCGACACCGCAAACCCTGGTGGTCGGTTTTGAAGCCACGGAAGGGGGGGCATTTCAGGGCCCCTGGCGGCGGGCGGAACGGGCAGCGGCGCGGTCGACGTGCTGAAGAAAGTGGGCGTGATGACCCGCGGGCTGCTGGGCCCGGGGCCGCGACGGGACCGGCGACCCGCGCTTGCCGGTCGACCCGTGGTCTTCGTCGCCGGCGCTGACGCTCTGCGAAGTGTCCGACGTCGGAAGCGTCGACGTCAGGCAGCAGAGCCGTGTTGCGGCTCGAAGCGCGCCGGGCGTAAGACGACCGGGGCGAGGTGTCGTCCAACAAGAAGAACTGACTCGAATACTTCCTCGAAGGCGACATGCGGAACGAAGAGTCCAGCCCTGGAAACGGGCACCAGCCGCGGGGGGGATTGCAAGAACTTGCTTGGAATGGATGTGTGTTTTGACACCGTCCCATCTGCGCCATGTGTCGGTCCTTTGAGCGACGGAAGGGGGGGGTTTTTTCAGGGCCCCTGGCGGCGGACTGGCGGAATGGGCAGCGGCGCGGTCGACGTGCTGAAGAAGGTGGACTTGATAACCCGCGGGCTGCTGGGCCCGGGGGGTGGCGACGGAGCCGGCAACCCGCGCTTGCGGGTCGAGCCGTAGTCTTCGTCGCCGTCGCCGACGCTCTGCGAAGTGTCCGACGTCGGCGCTTCGGAAGCGTCGACGTCAGGCAGCAGAGCCGTATTGTGGTTCGAAGCGCGCCGGGTGTAAGTCGACCGGGGCGAGGGGTCGTCCAACGAGAAGAACTGACTCGAGTACTTCCTCGAAGGCGACACCGGCGGCTGCGGCATGCGGAACGAGGAGTCGTCCAGCGGCCCGACGGCGCCCACCGACGGCCGCCGGGCCGGCGACGGCGGCACCGAAATGGGCAGCAGCCGCGGCGACGTCTCCTCCATCCCCAACGGAGGGTACGCAGCGCGTACCACCGGGACCATCGTGACGTCCTTCGGCGACCCGCACGCCGACTCCTGCAGTTTCGGGGACAGTTCGTGATACTCCTCCCCGCTGTAGGTGTTCATGTAACGAGCGTCGGCGTCGTACACTTCGGTCTTCAAAGCGTACGACGCGTCGAAAACCTGTTTCCGCCGGCCGAGGAAGATGTCGAGCCCGTACAGCAGGATGTCGTAACAGCCTTTAATAACCATGCTGAGGGCTGCGATGATGAGGAGGACCGCGGCAAGTTCCGTCAGCGCGTTTGACACGGAGGCGGGGCTGCCCTCCATGGCGATCGAAATCGTCATCATCGTGACGGCGCCGAGCATACACCCAGTAGTGAGGGTCCCGATCGATTGGTCGAGCATCGAGTTGTACGGGCGGAGGACGACGACCATGAAGAAAATGATCGCGAGGAGGGTGATCAGCATCACGTTCCGGGCGGTGCACGCCGTCGTGGTGGTCGGGTGCCAGACGGACAGCAAGCTGAGGATCAGCACCTGCAGCAGCTCGACGACCGAGAACCAGTGGTACCGGTCACGGTACTGCTCGAAAAACAGCCCATACTTCTCGACGAAGTACTCGGGTCCGCCGTCCACGGTGTACCAGAGTTGCTTGCCGAACGCGAAGATGTATATCTTCCGCTTCCATCCCCGAAGGATGGTCTTCCCGGCGTCAGGGTCGTATCGGTCGGGCGCTTCCCGTTTCAAGTCCTCCGGGCTCCCGAGCTTCGGGTCGTTCATGGTCTTCGCAAAGAACTTCCCGGGGCGGAGGAGCACGTTCCACATGATCAGCGGCACCGCGCAGCAGTACATCAGCCCCACCCAGCCGGCAAACGCGACGGCGCCGGGCGCACGGGACGGGAAGAACGCCATGTTCGACGAGGCGAGGGCAGTGCCCATCATCAACCAGAGGACCGGTATGTACACCAAGCCGGGGGCCCTGGCGTAGAAGAGCGCGGTACCCCACGAGACGCTGAAGGTGATGGTGAACAGAAAAGCGAGGCCGTGGTTGATCAAGGCGAAGAAGAAGACAATGAACAAATTCGAGACGATGGCGCCGAGGAAGTACTTGTGCACGTGGTCCCCGATTCCGAACCCGAAGGGGTGGAACTCCCAGTCGAGTGGCTCGGCCGACTCGAGGTCCACGTCTTCGACCCTGCATTCGAGCTGCGCGACGACGTTCAACCTCTGCGCGGCGGGCGCGCCCATCCCGGACGCCATCTTGGCGACGTCGTCGACCACTTTTTCCTTCTCCTCCGACATCGCCGAACCCGGCAGCGGCGGAGCCGCGGTCGTCGGCGCCGGCGTGTCGGGCGTGAGAGTGAGCGGCGCCTCGGTGGTAGCCACCGGCGCCGTCACCGCCGGCCGCCCCGTGGCCGGCGGGGGCGTCGCCGGCGACGGGGAGTCGGGGGAAGGTGTCGTGGGGGCGGAGGACGCGGGCACACCGGTGCTGGGGGCCGCGGTGGCGGGCGCGAGCGTTGGCGGCGCCGGGGGCGTGAAGGTGAACGGCGGGGGCGCCGGCAGGCTGGTCGCCGGGGCGACCGTCTGCGGGGCGGCGGACGGCGCGTTCGTCGCCGGTGCACCGGTGGCGGGGGCAGCCGACGTGCCGGGGACCTGCGTGTCCGGAACGGAAGAGGCCGGGGGGTCCGTGGCCGGCGCTTCCGTGGGCGCAGCGCTTGGCTGCGTCGTAGCCGGGCTCGTCGTGGCAGGCGATGACGTCGGTGCACTCGTCGCTGGGGCACTGGTATCGGGAACGGCGCTGTCGGGTGCCACGGTGGCCGGAGCAGCGGTATCAGGCGGTGCCGTGTCAGGCACTCCCGTATCAGGCGCCGCCGTAACAGGAGCTGTCGTCTCTGGCACACTCGTATCGGGTGCATTCGTCGCGGGTGCGCTTGAGTCTGGCGCATTCGTATCGGGTGCACCCGTCGCGGGTGCGCTCGTGTCTGGCGCACTCGTGGCGGGAGCACCCGTCTCCGGCGCCTTCGTTTCGGGGCCTGCTGTCTCCGGTGCGGCCGTCGCCGGTGCCTCGGTCTGCGGGGTGTCGGTCGGCGGCGCGTCTGTCTCCTCCGCAAAAACCCGCAGCCCGGAGCTGCCGTCGCAGACGTACAGGTACCGCCCCGTGGCGTCCACCTCGACGTCCCACGCCGTCCCGCCGGTGGTCGCGGTCTCGTCGCAAGGGATCGCGTTTGAGAATTGGAAATTGGAGGAGTCCACGATGCACACGCCATTGGGCCCGGCGGTGTACACCATGTCGTTCACGAAGTCAACGCCGTAGTACACACCGCCATCACCCGGCTTTCCGAATACCGAGAAGGAAGCCCCTAGCAACTCGTAGAAAATGGTGCCTGTGCGTTCGGGAAATGTGTGCGTGAAGACTGCTCACTGGAGAGAGAGAGGGAGAGAGTTTGAATAGAGCATCTATTTGGTATCGGAAAGTAGGTGCGAGTTAAAGGTAGGAGGAACGATTTAAAAGCTACAGTTTCTGTACTTTATTGGGCTCCCCAAATTCTCGCTTTCATTTTATTTCCTTTCTCCTCCTAATCATACATACCCTCCTAGGGAAAAAATGCCAGTGCACACGGGTAGCACGCGCCGCCGGGTCGCACGGACCAGCCGTCGGCTGGTGGATCCTGACTGGGCGGCGGCTGAGGAAGCTGCCGACAAGGCCACCCGGGAGTGGCGGGTATGGAGCCCTTGCGAGTCCGGTGGCCCCCCGTTCGCCGGCGGGAAAGGGGGAGAAAGCCGGTCGGAGCTGAAGACCATGGAACGGTCGTCTGGGGGCTGGTCCCCCCTGGCGAGTACGACGGAGGCTCTACTCCCGCCTCCGGCTGACAACGCCGCACAACACGAAGACCCGGGAAGCGCATCCACGAATGCATCCGGGCACTCGGAATTAGCTCATCCTACCCTTTGCGAAAGCCGTTTCCCGACACGACAGAAACAACCCTTGCCCGACGCCGGCTTCTCGCCTCGGCAGGTCAGGGGGTTGACCAGGTTGCTCAGGGGGAGGAGGCTGTTCCTCCGGCTCCACCCCCATTTCTACGACCCTCCTGCGCAGTTCCTCTCGGGTACCTCCCACCAGAAACGAGAGGTCTCATTCCGGGCATCGGTGCCCCGAGATCTGCGAGGCCGCTAGACGTCACGGCAGTGCCGCCGCAAGCTCCGGAGCCTCGCCGGCCCCGGGGCCCGCTTGCGCGGCCTGTTTGACCTCCTAACGGACGGGCACTCCTCTCGTGCCGGGTCGGAAGAGCGACGCGTTTGCCCGCCATGCGCAGACGCTGGAAAGCGTTGGGTTTGTGGAGCGCGTCCCCCGTTCGGAGCCGCTGAAGTGCGTCCTTCCGGCTTTTGCTGTTGAAAAGGGCGAACACTCGCGGGCCATCGTTGACGGCCGCCCACTGAACGAGCTGATGGAGCCCCCGCCGAAGTTCAGCCTCTTGCGTGTCGACGAGGTCATCGCGAAGATGTCGTTGACCTGAAGTCCTACTTCTTCCAGTTCCCAGTAGGACGGTCGACGTCAGCTTTCTTCGGGCTCCGCACAAGGAAGCTCGACGGGGGCGTGGCTCTGTATAGGTGGCGCCGGCTGACGATGGGCTGGTCTTTCTCGCCCGTGATTGCGCAGGACTCGGCGCTTGTCATCACGGAGCCTGCCGGGGACGATAAGATAGTCTGGTACGACGACTGGGCCCTCGTTGAAGACTGTCCGGATGCGCTTCGCGCCGTGCGCGACCGAGTTTTGCCGCGTGCCCGCAAGGTGCGCATGACAGTCAACGACGAGAAATCCGTCCTCGAGCCCAGCTCGAAACCAGTCGTCCTCGGGGTAGAATTCGACCTCGCGGCGAAGACGTACAGGCTGAAACAGGAGTGGGCGAGAAAAGCGCACCTGCTGTTTTGCTCAGCTGAGTCGGCACAGATGACCGTGCTGGATCTGGAAGGTCGTCGGGACCACCATCTGGGGCGTGGACAGTGTGGGGCACGCCGCTTTGCCAGCGGGATACCCTCGTCGAGGCATGGTCCGACGCCAGCATGCAGGGATGAGCCTGGCTGGTGGGTTCCATGGCAATGTGGGGACCGTGGAGAGATGTCCCGCAGAACATCTCCTTGTCGGATTAACGGCGGCAAAGTTTGCGATTGCGTACGCGGCTTCGCGCTCTCCGCCATCGACAATAAGAATATTTGTCGACAACTTGCCCGCCGTGAACTGTCTGAGGAATTGGAAGTCGAAGACCCAACTCGGGAACTTCATCCTCTGCCAGGTCCGCGACGTGTTGGAAGAACACCAATGTGTTCTCGAGACTGTGTGGGTTCCGACTGCTGAGGCATTCCGCCTCCTCGCGTCCCTTTCTGCATTGCGTGATGTCCGCCTATTTCTATTTTCTCACGTCTGAGGACGTTGCTAGAGGATTACGGGAAGTGCGTCCAGCCACCCTGTCGTCCATCTCATTGTTAGCGCTCCGCGCTGCACCATTGTTTTGTGAGCACGCCCGAGGGCGCTGTTTAACTGTTTTGAGCTACCCGGAGGCAGCCGGATGTCGGCTCTTAGTTTCACGTCCAGGGATTCGATTCCAAATTCCCGCTTTCATTTCACCAACCCTGTGACAATTATTATCTTCACCGTTTCTGCCAACGCGACCCTTTGCGAAAGAGAGAGAGAGAGATCAAGAACTTCGTGAACGAAGTGAGTGAAGTTCTGGACGAACTTATACCGAAGGGCGGACTTGGCGTGCGGGGGGGTGAGCCTGTTGGTCAAGTACGAAAAAATACAAAGACCGCAGGAGCACACGGCAACTCCCCTCCCGACCGATCGCAAACATGGCGGAAGAGTGCCCGCACTGTGGGGCTCGTTCGACCCGAAAGGGTTGGCCCCCCACAAGAAGGCCTGCGGGAGAGGGCGCTGGCAGCGCTACAAGCGACCGCCTCGGCGAGCAGCTCGAGGGCGGGCACCCCGGTGCAGTCGCCGCTGGCACTGCCGGGCAGTGTGCAAGGGAAGAGGAGAAGGGCAGACGGGGAGGAAGGCGAGCCGCAGGTAAGGGATCTGGAGTAGAGGAGAGACCTTTGGGCAGGCGTCGCAGAAGGTCGCGGAGCATGATGTGCGGCTGCAGATGATGGAGGCGGGGAACGCGGATGCTCAGCAGTTTGATGGGTATGGTGACGGGGCTGTCGGCAGGCGGGATGCCGCAGAGGAGTCGCGCGTTGGGGTTCGCGGACCTCGGGGAGGGGGCGAGATGGCCGGGGATTTTTCCAGGACCAACGCGCATGGAAGTGCTCAGGGTTTTTGAAACCCGGTTCGAGCGGGTGCTCTGCACGGGGGCGAGACCAGGGGCCCGGGAGCAGGCGAAAGGGCAGCTGGCGAACCTCGAGACGGGGTTCGATTATTTTTCGGACCCGGAGAGGCCGGTGGGGGGGTCCTTTGGGGATGTGCACATGGTCGCAGTGGTGGACAGGGCGATTGCGCGGTTGGTGGCGCTCCAGTTCGGGGAGGAGACGGGGGTAAAAGGAGGGCATGCGGGCATGTTCGAGAAGGCATTGGAAGAACAGGACTTGCCCGGGCCGCTGGCGGAGGCGTGGAAGGAGGCCGAGAGGCAGCGGGCGAGAAGCAAGGGGACGAAATCGCAGAGCTCGGGGCAATGGAACAGGAGCACGTATGTGCAGCCGGTAACCGGGGGGAAGATTGGGTACCCGACGGGGGGTTTTCGCCAGGGCGGAACGGGGAAAGGAAAGAAGTGACGATTGGGGAGAATTCGGGACGGGGCAGGCGACTGCAACCTTTCGGGCGAGGATAAGGAAAATATGGAAAGCGTACTGGGTACAATGGCAGCACCGGTAGGTGCGGCGAGGGGCGTTCGATCTCGAAAGAGGGAGAATGGGGTACAGGGGTACGGGGTCGCGAGGGACAGCGAGCGGGTTTTTGGGGTACGGGAAACAACAGGGGTGAACGCGGCGGTGTCGGAGAGACTGAGGTTCAACGGGCGCCATTCGGGATTGGCGGGGATGCAGGCAAGGGAAAGGGCCTACGGGAGGCTGATGGAGGCTTTGGCGGAGCTTGGCCTGGGGGAAAAGGGGAACGGCATCGTCACGAGGCAACAGCGAGAGTACCTCGAGGCAGTGCAGGCGCGCGCAGTAGCGGCGACCACGATGGTCAGGTTGGCGCCCAGAACACGTGAAACAAGTCAAAGGGTGTGGGCCTCCACCGTCAGGTGGGCAGGCTAGTTTCGGGGTGGCTCCCTGGGAGGGACAGGGGCGGGGTTGTCACGCCTTAGCAGTCCCAGGGCCTCTCCCCTCCAACCTATTATGTGTTCTCGCTGTCATCGCTACCGCGCTGACAATTCCGAGAGAGAGAACACATAAAACAAGTCAAAGGGTGCGGGCCTCCACCGTCAGGTGGGCAGGCTAGTTTCGGGGTGGCTCCCTGGGAGGGACAGGGGCGGGGTTGTCACGCCTTAGCAGTCCCAGGGCCTCTCCCCTCCAACCTATTATGTGTTCTCGCTGTCATCGCTACCGCGCTGACAATTCCGAGAGAGAGAACACATAAAACAAGTCAAAGGGTGCGGGCCTCCACCGTCAGGTGGGCCCCCACCGTCAGGTGGGCAGGCTAGTTTCGGGGTGGCTCCCTGGGAGGGACAGGGGCGGGGTTGTCACGCCTTAGCAGTCCCAGGGCCTCTCCCCTCCCACCTATATGTGTTCTCGCTGTCATCGCTACCGCGCTGACATTTCCGAAGAGAGAAAGGGAGCGAGAGAATACATAAACAAGTCAAAGGGTGTGGGCCTCCAACGTCAGGTGGGCCCCCCACCGTCAAGTTGGGCGGGGCTAGATTCGGGGTAGCTCCCTGGGAGGGACAGGGACGTGGTTAGTTACGCCTTAGCAGACCCGTGCCTCTTCCCACCTACATGTGTTCTCGCTGTCATCGCTTCCGCGCTGACAAATTCGAAAGAGTTGGTTATCTTATATCCGGCAAAGGTTAGCGCGGTAGCAGAGGCCAGAGAACCCCGCGGGGAGAGGGCCCGGACTGCTATGGCGACCTTGTCATCGTCAAAATCAGTTCATCCTCAACGATCTTCGCTAGTGTACAGACATTTCGGGGATGACGCATTTCCATCCAAGGCGCTTATGTAAAAAGAAAAAGGCAAGGATGCATACCGTGTGTACTCGCGGTCGCGACCCATTTTGTACCCGCAGACGACACTACGACTTTGATGTCGTAGAAGTTCCCCGTTGGCGTCCCTTCCTTCTGTATTTTGCTCTGCGGGCTGTTTGTAACATCGTAGCGCACCCAGCCTTCGTCCTGATCGCCTCCCGTAGCGTACAGCATGTTTTCGTCGTGAAAGAGTGCATAGCCGATGTTCGCCTTCGTGGTCGACTCCGTCACGGCGAGAAGAGCGATGCTGTTGAGGTCTGATATGTCGAAGGCGGCGAGCATTTTTTGGCCCTGACTGACGTACAGCACGTTGCCAATGGGGACCGCGTCGTACGAGGCATTCCCATTCGTGTCGACGGTGGCGAGAGTCGTCATGGCGGACGGGTCGGTCACATCTATGATAGCGACGCCACTCGTCCCGTCCGCGACGTAAGCTCTGTTGTTTGCCAGATGCATCATCTGCGGCTGGTTCAGTGTGACGGTGCCCTTGACGGTCGGCGCCCGCGGGTCGGACACGTCGATCGACTGCAGGCTCGAAGAGGTCAGGACGTACGCCGTGTTGGAGCTGCGATCCTTGTATATTTTGATCGCGTTCCCCGTCGTCGCCGCGGTGCCCACAATGGACCACCCTGCACACGGACACGCCCAGAGCAAGAAGGCAGCCGACGCGAGCAGAACTTGTCGTTGATCCATCTTCTCGCGCGCGGGCCCCCAGCGTAGCGATGCCGCGCTCGCACACCGAAAACGCGTTTACCGCGCGGGTCTTCGGCTGTCTCACGCAAGCTTCCAGAAGAATGCCAGTCTCACTCTACTGTTGGTAGTGTTTTAAGCTCTGGTGGTTTTTTTTTTTTTCTCCTCTCCCCTCCGGAAAAAAAGTCGAGAGGAAAACTTGCGGGCGATCCCCCCCCGTACAGATTTTTCTGAACCTTTTTTGTATTGCTTGTGGATTCTTTTTTTTTACTGTTACAGACGTACTTTAGTTGTATGCTGTTTGTGGATGTATCCTTTTACTTTTTCTTGGTCTCTCTGAATCTTGGCCGTGTCGCTGGAGAAAGACAGCGGAAACAGCAGACCGTCCCCGGCGCGAACGTGGTGCGGGAGGGGGGGCCTGCAAGATATATCGGGCAGATTGAACGGCCGACGAGTGGCGTCACTTCGCGCGGTTTCTCTCCTTTTTTCCGTTCTCTTCTTCCGACGTGTGGGCGCACCAGCGGGGCGTCTTTTGACCTCTTAGTTGCTTTTTGGGGGTGTATGCATAAGTCGGCGGGGAGAGATCTCCCCCGGCTCCAAGCAGCCGTAGCACCGCTCCGCTTAGTTAAAAGAGCGAGGGAAGTGGGTGAACGGCCTCTGAGAGAGAGAGAGAGAGGGTGTGTGTGTGTGTGTGTGGGAGTGAGTGGGTGTCTTCTTTCTCCTGATAGAAGTGTAGTTTGCGAAAGCCGAAGGTGAGCTGCAACCTCTGGTTGTTTGCCTTGCACTTTGAGATGGCTTTGGGGTCTTCCAAGGTGTTCTGGGGGTCTTTTAGGTTGGGGATTTTCCAAGCTGTTCTGGGTGGGGGTCTTCCAGGCGTTCTGGGGGCCTTTCAAGGTGTTCTCGGCGTCGTCTAAGGTGTTCTGGGGCCTTCCAAGCTGTTGGGGGTTTCACGGTGTCCTTGAGGTCTTCCAAGGTGGCTTCGGGGGCATTGCCGGATTAGCCCATTCAGGTTGACTTCATTAAGTTTCTTCTGCGCAGCCGTTGTTCTGGAAACGTTTCCCTTTCGTAGAAATACTCGAGAGACTGTCTTGTGCTTATATCGACGGAGCCCAGAGGGGGAGAAAACAATATACAACTACAAAGTGACTTTTGTGTTGAACGCTTACGCTCTACCTGGGTTTCGCGTAAGCTAGCACATTTACCTCCTATGAGACTGGCATATTGTTGCGACAATGGGGAGTCATCGGCATGCTGATGAGTACCCCACATTCTGCCTCCATTTACCACCTATGAGGTTTTCGCAACTGGCAGTCTCCTCAAGTATTTCCTGCAAAGCAGGTGATCATACAAAGAAATGTCCCTGAAACCCTCGGCGGGGCCGCCATTTATGGACCGCATTTTGTGTGGGCTACAGCACATTTTCTCGCGTTTATTGTGGTTTAGAGGTTCGGTGTTTTTAGGGTCTCCGGTTGACCATTGAGGCTGTGAGGCGGGTAGTATGAGGGATGTAGATGCATGATTATACAGGCTAGCCAGGTTTGTAAGTTTGCGACCGACACCAAGAAGAAATTCGCTTAGAATTTCTCCCGCCAGCGCCCTTGTTCCGGGGCAGTGGCAAGAAACGTCTAAGAACCGCGTTTGGCACGAATTGCCAAAACGTTTGGCGTTGTGCCCAGCTTCGTGTTCGAGACTCCGAGCAACGCCAATTCTGTTTCGTACTCTCTTCACACTCTCTTCACACTAGCAAAACTGGGGGATGGTTTCCTTTTTGGCACCGTTTTCAGGAATCAATAATTGAGCGACAGGCCAGATTCGCAAGGCTGGAAAGGGCTGCAAACCCTTTGGCCAACCAGTTGCCCAGGACATTCAAGAGCACCGTCGCGCCGTAAACTGCAGGACAAAGAGGGCACAAAACGGCTCGGAAAGCGCATCTCTACGGGTAACGTACAACGAGCATACAAAAAGTGGGTTCTTTCGTTTTCTAAAAAATATCCAGTCGAATGAACAAGCATGAATGCACAGGCAGAGTTGACAAAGGGCCAATTCAGGCAGCCGTGGAGGCACTAAGGAACACAAGCAAACACAAATATACAACCGGAATTCGCAGCTCTGCAGAACGCGCAACGCGAGCAAACGTGCTAGCACGTCGGTATCAAATGCTGGCTGAGCTCAGGCGAATCCGAACCAGGACAGCCAAACAGGACTCCCGTGGGAGCAGAAGGCAGCCTTTCTAGTAGCTGAGGCACCCCGAGTACTCATACACAGCAAGAGAGTACCAATTATGTGTCAGTTTTTGGCACAGTGCGGTACGATGCTGTGCAATGCGGGGGGTCACGCCCTTGTCCAAGTTGTTGCGACTCGGGGACCAGATCCAAGCGGGCATGCAGATGGTACAGGTGAGTGATGTCCTTTCCTCTTGCGACGTGCAGCACGTTCACAGGGGGTTGGCCCTGATGATGCGGCATTGCCCAGTGATAACGCTGGGAGATCAGGTCAACTAAAGTCTCTCAAGGTGATGCCTCGTCTTCTAATCAAAGACGCGCATGGACGGACCAATGACATTCCTTTTGCCCAAAAGGCCTTTCGGCACAGCGGTGGCGAGTGGGATCCAGCCAGAAACGACCATGTTTGCAGCGCTGCTTCGCGAGCTGGTAGGAGTCAGGCAGGCTGCGTCTACATATCCAAAGGAGGCGGGGGAGGCGGCGGGCCACCAAAGGCAGCCGGAGGAGGCGGCGGCGGTGCGGGACGGACGGCAGCCGGAGCTGCTGGTGCAGCTGGTGCCGGTGCTTTCGGAGGTTCAGGTGCAGCAGGTGCTTTAGGGGGCCCAGGTGCAGCAGGTGCTTTAGGTGGCCCAGGTGCAGCAGGTGCTTTAGGTGGCCCAGGTGCAGCAGGTGCAGCAGGTGCTTTAGGTGGTCCAGGTGCAGCAGGTGCTTTAGGAGACCCAGGTGCGGCAGGTGCTTTAGGTGCCCCAGGTGCAGCAGGTGCTTTAGGTGGTCCAGGTGCGGCAGGTGCTTTAGGTGCCCCAGGTGCAGCAGGTGCTTTAGGTGGTCCAGGTGCAGCAGGTGCTTTAGGTGGCCCAGGCGCTGCAGGTGCTTTAGGTGGCCCAGGTGCAGCAGGTTCTTTCGGGGACCCAGGAGCATCAGGTGCTTTAGGGGGCCCGGGTGCGGCAGGCGCCTTCGGGGGTCCAGGTGCGGCAGGTGCTTTAGGGGGCCCAGGTGCGGCAGGTCCAGGTGCAGGGGCTTTGACGGGCCCCGGCGTACTCGGGGAACCCGGTGCCGCGGGAGCCTTCGGCGGCCCGGGCGGAGCCGGCGCCTTCGCAGCCCCCGGCGCACCACCACCCGCAGGCTCTTTCGGCGCAGCAGCAGGAGCAGCAGCAGCAGCAGCAGCAGGAGCAGCAGCTGCTTTCGGGAAGCCGGGGGTGCCCGGCGCGGTCGGGCTGGCAGGCGCAGGCGCCGCCGGCGGGGCTTGCGGGGGGGCAAAAGCGACACCCGCGGGCTTCTGCGCGCTTGCCGCCGTGGGGTCAGCGCCCGCCTGGTGCACGGGTGCTGGGGCGCCGTCTGCCTGCGGTTTCGTGGGGGTCGGGGCCTTCGGCAGCGATCCCGACAAGTCCAAGTCGCGCGGGTTCGGTTCCGTCGGCGTCGGTGTGGTGGACCGAGGGGGAACCATCGGCGACACAGGCGTGCGCCCCGGGGTGGAGAGGACCTGCAGCTTCTGCGACGCGGGAGTGCCCGGCGCGCTGAAGGTCCCGCTGAGCGGCGGCGGCCGCAGCAGGGTGACCCCCGGGAACGGCGACTTCGGCAGCGGCGACCGCGGCGGGTGGGTCGGCGGCGGCGGCGGCGCCGCGTCCGGCGCCCGCAGCTGCAGCGGCGGCGGCGCCCTCGGCCGCGGGTCGGCCGGCTTCGCCTTCGGCGCCGGTTTCCCGACAACGGGTTTTGGCGGCGGCGGTTTGGCATGGGGCATGGCCAAGGGCGAGTCAAGCCCGACGGATTTCCCGGGGCCCAGCGGCTCGGTGCCGACAGTGCACCGACTGGCCGGACTGGCCATCCACGGCCGCGCGCCGTGGGAGGCTTCGAGGTCGTCGTGGGGCGGTGGCTCGTCTTTGCCGGATTTCTTGCCCTTCGCCCCCGCGCCCGGCCCCGCGTGGAACACGGGCGGCAGCGGCGGCGGCCGCGTGTGCTCGCGGCGCACCGTCGGCGCCGCCGGCGCCGCGTCCGCGGCTCTCGCAGCCTTCAGCAGCCGCAGCGCGTGGGACACGATCGTCTTCCGGTCAGGTCCCCCCCGAGTCCCCCCCCCCCCCCGCCGCCGCCGCGGCCGTGCACCGAGGCTTCGGCGCGGGCGCCGAAAATGGTGTCCCACTCCGACTCGATGTCGGCGGCCAGCAAGGCGCGGTCGGGGTCGGCCTGCAGAGCGGCCGCGAAGTACCCGGAACGCCCGGTGGCGCCGCCGCCGCCGGGCGGTCGCTCGCGCGCGCCGGAGAGGGTGCGTTTTTCGCCGATCTTCCGGTCGTGGAGGGCAGACGCGTGCGAAGCCGTGCGGAAGGCGGACGAGCCGCCGCCGCCGCCGCCGGGCCACACGAACGACTTCGACGTGAGCGTCCGCGAGGCGGCGTGTCGGGGGGGCGAGCGGTGGCGGCGGGGGGAACCTGAGGCCTCGCCCCGCCGCCGCGGGCTGCGGGACGAAGCTTCGCGCTGCATTGCCGCGTGCGTCGCGAGGAACGGGTTGACGCTGATCGCGTATTCCCGGTCGACGGTTGCACGCGCGCCTCCCGCCCCGCGCCGGGGCGAGCGGCGCGGCGGCTGGTCGGCCTCGTCGTCGCTGCGGACGAGGCCGCAGCGGTGGGCCAGCAGGCGGCCGAGCTCCATCACGCCGCGGCCGGACAGCGTGATGCTGCGCGACGCCGGCGCCAGCGGGCGCGGCGGGCGGAACCCGCCCCGCGTCAGCTGCTCGCGGGGGCGGTCGTCGACGTGGATGGTGACCTCCTTCAAGTCGTGGTCCAGCTCCACGTCGCCGAGCCGGTCGTTCTCGAACGAGTACAGCGCCGTCGATTCGTCGAGGCTGCAAACGGAAAAACTGCCTGCGTGCGTGGAAAAGCAATGCTTCAGCATAGAACTATACAGGGTGTCTTTTGCGTAAATAGGAACAGTAGTTTGAACGACTGATATGCAGCAACAATCTGTGACGATAGACTGCACAAGCCGCAACAGACGACGAACAGTAGTAGTAGTTTGATCAAAGTAACATCAAGGCAGCCCTTACAAAGACCAGCCACAGTCAACGCCGCGTGGGTGCGGGCTTTTGAATTTTAATCATCGTTAACTCATAGTAGTAGTATGTGTCGTCTGCGTGATAGGAATGCAGAAACATAAAAACGTGTCTGGGACCTCTGTATCTGGGTGCACTGTGCAGTGTGCTGTGGTAGGGGGAACTAAGGTTAGAGTGGATATGGATAGGGCCCTTGTAAAGGACAGAAACTACGCACAACACCCTCCCGCAGCGGTGGGCCAGCCAGGCGGCCGAGCTCCATCCCATCACGCCGCGGCCGGACAGCGTGATGTTGCGCGATGCCGGGGGAACCTGCCCCACGTCAGCTGCTCGCTGGTGCGGTTGTCGACGTGGATGGTGACCTCCTTCAAGTCGTGGTCCAGCTCCACGGTCGTCTCGAACGAGCGCCGTCGACTCGTCAAGGCTGCAAACGGAAAAACTGCCTGCGTGCGTGGGTGGAAAAGCCTCCGGTTTACAATGCTCCAGCACAGCCAACAACGTGCAAATGCGGTATTTAAAAACACTCGAGGCGCTGCCTCGTGCTTATTTCCTATGTTGCTCCTTTGAGATTTTCGCAACTGGCAGCCTCCTCAAGTATTTCCTACAAAGCAAGTGTTTGTACCAAAACACTTGACTCGAGCTGCTTTGACTCCGAACGGAAGGGACGAAATACATGGGGTAGAGGTGCAACTACAATAAAAACACAATCTGAGTTTTTCTTCGGTTACACCACCGCGTGTTGTGTTTTCATTCAGTACTTTTTTCCTCGCTGTGTGTGTCGTGTCGCGTAGGGGTAGACCCACGTCCGTTCAACGCGTATTCGGTAGTTACAGCACTTCGGACCCCTTCGGTTCTTTGTCTGCGGCAGCTTCGTCGAGCATTTCCTTCCTCCAACCGCTGGCGCTTGTGGAAAACAACAACAAAAGCTAGCCATAACCCATAACGAAAGCGTGCACTAAATATACTACCCGTAACCACATAGCCCTTTCTTGCTCTAAGAGAACCCATTCATGAACGGTCACACGGAGACCCTAAAACCCCGGAATTTCAAGCGAACTTTAACTCTAAAATAGCGACGCACCTGACGGGGCAAGGAACACGCGCACGCCGCGGTGCCCTGTGCTCGTGCGCAGGCGAAGGTCGTAGGTCAGGGTCGGCTCGTACGAAGGGTCCGGGTGCGTGGCAGATGGCGGAGAGTTCGGAACGGCCGGCGACGCCGGAGTGTACGGAGACGGTCCGAAGGACGGCGAAGGGTCGTGCTTGCCCCTGGAGGCCGGGCCAGCCGCCGGGCCTGCCGCGCCGCCGCGGACGGCGTCTCTTTTTTTGAGCGTGTCGATGACCTCGCCGGCGATTTCCAGCTGCCTGGACAGCTCCGCCGCCCGCGGCTCACCTCGGGCGCCCCGCCGCGCCGGGGGGGGTCCCGCGTGGGGGATCGAGAGGCCGGGGGGGAGCGAGCCCTTCGGCGGGTGCCGGTACGGCGGGCCTTCGTAGTTCGGCGGCGGCGGGGCTGCTGGCGGACCCCCGGGCACGCCCTTCGGCGGGTGGTTCGGATTGTGCCGGCGCTTGTTGCCGGCCGGAACGAACGCGTACACCGGTTCACCACTTCCGCTGACGACCCATCGCCAGCCGCCTTCCATGGGTGCCTATACACCACCACCACCCTTCACACCTTGCGAGGAAAAGACTTGCTTCGAGTTTTCAAGAAACGTGGTATTTTCGACCTTCAAGAGCGAGGAAATACTCGAGGTCCTGCCTTATGCTTACTTCGAAGGAGGCTGGAGGGGAAGAAGCAATACAACTCCACAAAGTGGGTCTTTTTTGTTGAGCGCTTACGCCCGCCACTGAACCCAGATTCACCTGTGTTTCGTGTGGGCTACAGCACATTTACCTCCTTTGATCTTTCGCAGCTGGCAGCCTCCTCAAGCATTTCCTACAAAGCGATCATGCTGCGATGCTCTTGCTTCGAGTTTCAAGAAAGTTGGAATGAACCCGGGTAAAAACGAGTAGGAAAACAACCAACCGGCGCGCACAAGCAGTACGGAGCGCCTGTCTATTTTTGGGCCCTCCTCCCCTCTCCGCACGAGGTTTCGAAGAGATAGTCGCTACGCCATGGAAGTCAGGGGTCCGCAAATGGGAATGGAGAACATTGAGAGTTGCCGTGCTCTGCTTTATCTCTCTTGGCAGGTAGCGACCAGCAGTGTTGAGGCTAGCAGTACAGGGAAGAGATACGGGAGCTAGATTGTCGAGCACGACGGCTTGAATGATTGAAAGAAGGTTGAGGTATGGCTAAAGATAAAGTGGTGTCACCTGAGGGGGTAATCTCAGGGCCGCCCACGTGATAAGCCGTTAAGCATTGAGTTCTTTTAAGTACATGAACCACATGGATTAGCATGCACCCGTTAAGCAGTGAACTTGAAATGCAGGAACCACTAGGGGTAAGCTTGCATTTGTCATAGGCGAGGATTACTTGATAACGTCGTCCGAAGACGATCTCCGTTAAGCAGCGGCTGCCGTTGGGTAACCACCACGCTGCTTTTTTGCTGTGTTTCCGGACATCGTCACTCCGTGACGGCGTTCTTTTGATTTTGGTACGCAGAGTAAGTACTCGTCCGTTTGTTTTGTATCTTTGTGAATCGAAGAAGCTGAGTGAAAGGTTGGCGCAGTGTGAACAATAATGAGTCAAGAAAGCTGAAGCTATGTTTGGGTCTGAACTAACAAAGCTGAGTGCAAGTGATAATGGTTCAATCATCATGGTACCAGGAAAAGCCTGCTACACGGGAGCCAAGCTTCACGTGTCGGTACTGCAGAGCCGCTGCCGATTTCCCAAACTAACGGCGTGGCGCTTGCGCTGAACACAAACTCGTCGACGGTCAGCCACAGGGCAGAGCGGACGGGGTTGCAGCACTGCGCCCTCCGACTCCAGCTTTGCAAGCTGTGGTTGACCGTCACGTTCCTGGACCCGGAGCGGCCTTTTTCTTCTTTCTAGAGTTAAAAGTTCGCATGAAAATCCGGGGGGTTTAGGGTCTCCGTGTGACCGTTGATAAATGGGTTCTCTTGGCGTCACTTTCTGTCAGTCGATGCATCCCCCTGGATTTGAATATAGCGCACAGCGCTACTTTTTCCTACTCTCTCGGTGTACGGTTTTACGGGGTTCCCGCCGAACCGGGCAGTTTGAACACTGCCACCAAGGGGAAGTGGTCGGACGAAAAGTTCGCGTCGCGTGCGTCGCCGACGAACACGAGAAGGGGCGCCGCTTCAGCGGTATGCAGCACCCAGTCTACGTGGAAGCGTGACAAGGACCAGACGTGCAGTGGCATGGATTCTCGTACGCCATACTGAGGAAGGGCGGACAGCATGCCGTGCGCAGCACGTAGCACCAGAGACATACTGCTCGGCACGGATGCTGGGAGGTTGAAGCCCATTGCATGTGCGGTGAACAGCATGCTCAACGTGGCACGAGACACGACCGAGTTCGAGAGGGTAACGCCCATCCACCCGTGAAAAGTAACGGCAACATCGTTGGTGTTCTCTGTTCCTTCCCAAGCATCGTGAAGGGTAACCCCTTGCGCCTCCTCGCGAGCCAGCAGGGTGCGGTACGCCGACTGTCCCGGTGCGGAGTTGAAGTCGCCGGTCACAAACGCAGCAGCCCCGCGAAATCTCTCCTTGTACACGCGGACGGTTTCCAGCAACACCGCAGACTGCCCCCTCCTCGCAGCCTCACTCCACACGTCCAAATGCGTGTTGAACAGCATCACAGTCTCGCCTGTTTTCTTCACCTTGAAGACAGCGACGTTCACGGTGCGGATGCCCCGGCTGCCCCAGTCCCTGCTGTTCGCAACGTCAGGTGTAGTTGATAACCAGCGGTACCCCTGCTCCAACAGGTCCAGCTCCGCGGTGTTGTACACAATGCCACACTGAAAGTCGTGGTGTCGCGAAGGGTGGGTGAGGTGGTCAGGGTTCACTCCCTCACGGTTGTATCCGAGGGCGCGATATGTGTGGCCTTTTGGTAGCGCCCGCAATATGTCATGCAGCTGTCCTCCAAAGGGTTCCTGCAACCCGATCATCGTAGGCTTCCATTTCATGATTGTGTCTCGCAGGCGGGACACCCGCCGTGTGAAGTGGTTATCGGGGTTCTGCTCTAGGCCGTCCAGCCGAACGTTGAACGACATGACTGTAATCGTATCGGCTTTCTGCGTCTGGTTCTCTTTTAGTGCGAACAGGTCGTCTTCAGTGGGCAGCGGGCCACGCGTCGAGCGCCATGTCGCTATCAGAACAGCCACCGCTGCCACTGCTACTCCCTTGCGGAATGAGAACATGGTCCTGAACAGTGGTGTGATATTGTTAGCAAAATAAGACTCACCAAGGACCCACTGTGGTCAAGGGCCTATGAGACATACGTGGGGGAAAGAGCCGAGCTTAAAAAGGTGTCGGAGCGATTTCTGACCAGATCCCACCAGAATGTCATGTAGTATCACAGCGGGACTGGCGACGCGGGATGAACCGAGGGCTGACTTAAGGTGTAAAGTGTCCGCGTGATCGCTTCTCAGACTCGGTCTGTCTTGACAGCCGGACTGGGTGGCACGAGAGTAGCCTACTCCGCGGCTCCGCGGCGAAAGCGGCCCATTGACACGGTCAACGGGGACACTCTAGTCCATTCGCTAGTGAGCAAGTTATCAGGTTGCTGGCATGCCTTCTCTCTTTGCTTCCCTTTCCGAAGACCCGAGTGCGACGGGTCAAGCAAGACTGACTGCGATGAGTTCGGACGCTAGCTGCCAATTCCCTCTCACAGAGAAGGCAGTCATCATGCTTTGAGCTTGGATGCCCTGTCCGGCGGTGTGTCGTCAAGATTGAGCCGGTCCGTGCCTATCTCTTGAAACTGCATCGAAGTGCCTGCCGCTGTTTACACAGTGAATCACGGTCCACCACGGTCTATCAGGTCCATCCCTAGAGCTGCACCGAATTGCCGGTGCTGTATTCTTCGGTCTGTCACCGTCTATCAAGAGGGGATGGACCGGCTCAAAGATTACCTTGGGAGCATCGTCCATTTCTAAAGACAGCTAATCTCAACTGCAACAGAGCAGGTGAGCGTTTCGTACGTAGCGAACGGAGTGGTGAGCCTCTTGCCCGATTTCCGACAACCGTGCTCGTGAGCGGCCCTCAGAGGTCTTTGCACGAGGTTCTCACTTTGCAGCTCCTGACTTGCTGGCACCCCCCCCCCGGCGAGTGACGGATGCGCGAAACGAGAACGAAGAAACCAACTGAGTCGGCAAGCGGCTCATTTTTCTTTCGAGATCTAGTATAAGTTGGATGATTCTACAGTGTGTCCCCCCTGTTGGGGGGCGATCCCACGGCGGCGCGGTAACGACATGAAGACAGAACGACAGAATAATGAACAGCGCACTTTCCGCAAAGGGTTTCTAGGCCCTAGTACGCACTGCTGCGCGCGTGGTATCAGGAGCTGGAGCTAAAAGCTGGGGGTTGAGAAGCGGGGCACCCGCTTTTCGGGTGTGCAAAATAATTGCACACCACGCGCTTTTCGTCAGCGTGCGGCACACCCAAGCGGGGCACCAGCTGCTGAACTTTGGATTTGCACGGTGACCCCGCGCGGAGGTCCGGACCGGCAGCACCGGCGCCTCTCGGACAAACGGCGGGGCCGGCAGGCACGCGACCGTACCGGACAGGCGCATAACGAGGCGACTCTGCGCTCATGTCAAAGCACAGATGCGAAAATCGCCTCGCGTTTCGAACGTGAACACTATGAACACGGAAACGGAAGCGGAAGCCAAAAAGTTGCCTTCATGTCCGCACTACCAGATGCACCTTCAAGGAAACGCCGTTTTCCTTGTCCAGATGAGACCCGAAACGGGAACCGCTTCTGTTTACTTGCCTTCCGGGAGAAATGTGAAAACGGGTTTTTGCCCAGAGGCTTTTCGTGTTATTTTGCAAAATGCTTTGAGCTATCTTTGTGTCCTGTGCTTTCAGTCGTCTTCTTAACCATGGTTAAGTGCGCCAATGGTGTCAGCCGAAGCTGGTAAAGCTTCGGCGACGTTATGTTTGTTTAGCATTGAGTTCTTTTAAGTACATGAACCACATGGATTAGCATGCACTGTTTAGCAGCGGCTGCCAAACATCCCGAAAGACTTTTACTGTTCGGGGAACTAACGAGCCCGGGCGGAAACGGGGCTGAGAGATGGAGGAGGCAGGCGACTGATCCCCGGGGTGCTGGCGAACGTCGTCGGCGTGGCCGGCGGCGTCGGCGGCGTGAGCGTCTTTGCGCCCGGCGAAGGTGCGGTCTCTTCGAAGGCGAAGGGCGGCGGCGGGTCGGAGAGCCCCACAGACACCGGAGAACCCCCCCCAGCGGGGGCCGGCACTCCGCGACGATTTGCACGGTGACCCCGCGATCCGTCCGGGAGGACCTCACCTGCGTCGTGCCGAGCGGCAGCGGGAGCCTCGCTACGGTGTGGACAGGAGCGTAACGAGGCAACTCTGCGCTCATGCCAAAGCACAGGCCACACAGGTTGTTTCATTGTGAGGACTTGCCTCCCATTCGAACGTGCGCTAAACAGCGGAAAGCGGAAACGGAAACGTCTCCTTCATTTCCACACTGGTGCACCTTGCAGCAGCCGTTTTCTTACAAACCGGAAACGGGAACCGCTTTTCCGTTTACTTGCCTTTTGGGAGAAAAACTTCGCTTATATTGTTCAGGAACTAACGAGCCCGGGCGGAAACGGGGCTGAGGGATGGAGGAGGCAGGCGACTGCTCCCCGGGGTGCTGGCGAACGTCGTCGGCGTGGCCGGCGGCGTCGGCGGCGTGAGCGTCTTTGCGCCCGGCGAAGGTGCGGTCTCTTCGAAGGCGAAGGGCGGCGGCGGATCGGAGAGCCGCACAGGCTCCGGGGAGCCCCCCCGCGGGGGTCGGCACTCCGCGACGATTTGCACGGTGACCCCGCGCTCCGTCCGGACGGACCACACCTGCGTCGTGCCGAGCGGCAGCGGCAGCACCGGCGCCTCCCGGACAAACGGCGGGGCCGGCAGCCTCGCTACGGTGTGGACAGGCGCGTAATGAGGCGACTCTGCGCTCATGTCAAAGCACAGGTCGCCGTCGGACTGAAGGACAGCCGAGTAGTCGGTTGCCTCCAAACCCCCAGCCGCGACCAGATTCCCCGGCGGGGCCCATAACGACAGATGCGCGAAGACCGCGTCATCGACGTGGGCATCCGGCGATGGGCGACTCGTTTGGACCGACGACAAGCCGTTCGCAGCAGGCGAATCCGATTTCAGCCGAAATGGGGCGAGTTTCGACACCGAAGCCGGTGGGTGCACGGGAGGAGGCGATGCGATGGTGGCCCGGGTGGCCTTGCCGAGGGTCGACGCGACGTCGCGGATGAGGTCCGGGTACATGGCGAGGAGCCGCTGCTTCGCGCGCTCGATGCCGCGCTCGGTTTCCTGCACTTGCTCGGCGACGGCGGCGACGGTGGCCGACTCCATCTCGCGCTTCTCCTTGCCGATGGACAGCCGCTCTCGCTCGCTCCGCTCCAGCGTCTCGAACATCTCGCGCAACGCGTTATCGTACGTCTTCTGCGTGTCGAAGACCACACTCGCTGCGTGGTCCCTCTTCTCTAGCACCTGCTTCTTGCCGGCGTCGATCATGGCCCGCGTCTTGTCCGTCTCGGTCTGTATCTCGTTCTTCAGGGACTGCGCGATGGCTTGCAGAGTCTTCGTGTACTGCTCGTTCGCCGCGGACATCTTCTGCAGGCCGCAACGGTCGATGGCGAGTTCTTTACGCCTCGACTTCGCTTTGTCAATCGCTGCGTTGCAATGTTTTAGAAGATGGGGGGTGGGTGTGCCCGGAGTGGAGTTTTGTCTAGACAAACTCAGACCACGATTCCCCACCGACTATCGTCAAACGAAAGTCAGACTACGCTGGAACAAAATCAAACTACATTCAGACGAAGTAGAATTAGACTACAGAAAAGCCAAGGTCAGGGACCAAGTCTGACTGGAGTCTGCTATGTAGACGACGGACTAAAAACAGCTTCTTGTACTCACGCAACGAGTCGGAAAAAAGAAAAGGCGTGTGTTTGTTTGGACGTGCCGGGGGAGGATTCAATTTTTTTATATTCAAACAGATTGGAAACCGAGGATTCAAACATGGTCATGAAGGAAATCGAAAATCCCGAGCAATCGGAAAGGCAAAACAACTGTTCCCCTCGGCTCAACTGCGGTTGATCGAGGGTGACATCAATTGCACTTATCGGTGGATGTCTTGGCTCTGGGAACGATGAAGACCGCGGCCAGACGCGATAGTCAATGGGAATTGCAGAAGCATGAGACTCATCAGGTCGTCGAACGCATTAGCGGGCTGGGTTCGCCCATGCCCATCAGCAGTTGAGTGTCGCTTGAAAATCTAATCTCTCAGACTGCGTTCGACTCTTGATTCGATGGTGATTGGCTTGCTGATTATTGTTGATCGAGTTGAATCGGTTGAAATCGAGAATGTGGCGGTGCAAAGATCATTTAACCCGATCGATGCTCTGTTTGAAATCCTGGGTCCGAGAACGAGCATCGCATATCTTCTGGAGTTGAATCGCAAGGTTTGATGAAATTGGATGGTGTTTGATCAATGGATCTTCAATGAGAGCGACTGACGATTTCCGAAAATCGTCTAGTCTCGTGATGTTCACACTTCAAAGGCATGGATTGATTTTTGGAAAAACAGGTCGTTCGAATGAAACTCTCACCGACCTCAGCTGTTGAAGATCTACGCGCTAAACTTAAGCATATCACTCAGCGCAGGAAAAGAAAGCAACAGCGATGCTCCTAGTAACGGCGAGTGAACAGGGCAGAGCCCAAGCCTGAACCGGTGTTCTACGGATATCCGGAATGTATACGAAATTAGCCTGTTAGTGAGCGAATATGATCGTTAGGCTAATCTTCTCCCAAGCACGCTGACCGCGTTCTCTTTCGTGTTTACAGTGCATTGTTATTTCAAAAAAATGCTAAAGAAGAAGAGCCGAAAGTGTGCAAATGGCACACCTTCACGGGCGGCCTCAATTTCGCTGGTCATGCGCTTCTCTTCCTCCTTGTGACCAGCCGTGTATGCTTCGTCAGCCACTTCCTTTTGCTGCCCGACGATCAGGTTCCAGAGCTTCAGCTTTTGGAGCAGCAGGACCTGATGCCGACGCTCCGCTGCGAGTTCGTCCAGTGCCTCCTTCAGGCGGACCTGCTGCAGGTAGAGTTCCCCCTTGACGCGTTTGCACCACCGCTTCTGCTTGTTCCTCTTCAGACGCTCCTCGCCCCGTTGGTCCTTCGCTTCCTTCAACGCTGCGAGCACCCGCTGTCGGTTTTGCCTCCGGGCTTCTGTCAACTCCGCCTGCTCCCTCTCCGTTCTGCTTTTCTGCTCCATGTCGCGGCGCCGGATCTCCTCAGGCGACGTCTGTTATTTTTGAGGTGGTTTAAAGAGCCGCTTCTTTAACACAAGAGTAGCAGTAGTTTAATCTGTGACGATAGACCGCGCAAGCCGCTACAGACTACCTCTTCTTTGCACGCGTCGTGTCATGCTTCGGTCGCTTCTTGCCCCGCGTACTGTTTGTCCCCGGTGCGCGCTTCACGAGGAATCACCAGATGGTTCGGCGCACTTCCTTGAGTCCACTCCAGTAGTATGTGTCGTTCTAATCCAGAGCAAGTCCGGGAGAGAACGGAAAGTGACCGGTCACTCTTGTGGCCCTCTATTCGGCGGGCGGTGCTGTCAGTCTGTCAACAAAATACAGTAGTAGTATAGTAGTATGTGTCGTCTGGCGAAGCAGCCGAAGACAGCAGGCGCAGGGCATCCCGACTGTCGAGAAAGTTTGCGCCTATTGTGATGAGGTGGTTGACCAGGCCCCCACGAAGCCTTATACACAACACGGCTACAACACGAGGATGCAGCCCTGCTTAGGTGTGCACTCAGCCATCAGGCCATTGGCTGCTAAGAACCCCCCCGACCGGCCGATTTGCCACTTTTGTGGCCCTCTTTCGCCGGGCGGTGCTGTCAGCACTTGTTCCGCGTCGCATCAAGTACATGATGCTGGCGATTGGGGGATCGGCGACCACGACTCAATTAAGGTGCGGTCAACAGTGTCGCCCCGTGAAGGCCCCCCCATGACACCTAAAATCAACAACCAGAAAAAGAAAGATTTCGCTGAAACTCCGGGGGTTCGAGGCCTCCTTCGGCAGCCGGATTCTCTCAAACTTGCCCACCCGGAAAGCAAGGGCTGCAACTGACAAAAACGGTCGTGGTCCAAACACGGCAACCTGAATTAGTGCGAGTCAACTGAGTACCCCGTGTCAAGATCAGTTTCGGCACCGAAAACTCGGTCTTGGCAAATCTCGGCGCTTGTCTTTCCGCTCTGAGAAGTTCTGGATGACCCAGCATCGGAAGGAAATGAGCACTTCGGGAACCATTCGGGAACCAGCTACGTTTTTCAAAATGATGGTCCGGCCTTCGTAGGAAGCATCGCAAGATGAAAGCTTGCAACAGGCGTTGTGGAAAAGTCATCTCAGCGCTTGTCTGGCAGCTTTGTCGAGTATTTTAGCCTACTAGCTTGGGGGGGGTCAGCTGGTCGCCAGACCAGAGTTGGTCTGGAAACTGGTCTGGGTCAAAAAAAAAAAAAAAAAAAAATCTCAGCTATTATTGTTTTCCCGGAGAAACCGGCTACCCACAGTGTACTACTACAGTGTGTACAGGGTACCACAGTGTACTACCACCGTGCACCACGGGGTACCACAGTGTGCTACCACCGTGTTCAACCACCGGGTGCATTGGAAGACGTCATGCTGGGGCTGCTGAAGTCATCGAACCTTTCGACGGCATTTCCAGAGACAAGCAATCTGTTTGTCATTGCTGTTGTCCTGCCAATGGACAGCATCGGTCGAGCGTGTCTTTTCAAACATGAAAAGGGTGTTGACAAAAGCCAGGAAGAGGCTTCACGAGCAGACGCTGACCGACGTGCTAATGCTCGGGCTCAATGGCCCGTATGAACGTGGCAGTGGCATCCCGAGGAGCGCTATGGAGGCGTACCTCAATGCGTGGATTGCGAGCCCAAGAACACTGAACTTCGCCACGTGGCCGGAGTATGAAGCGTGCGTCGACAAAGTGGGGGTCATGCGCAAAGATATGATGACTAACCCAAGCCCTTCACTGACACTGTTGTTGGCCCACTCGTCCCTTCACTGACACTGTTGTTGGCCCACTCGTCCCTTCACTGACACTGTTGTTGGCCCACTCGTCCCTTCACTGACACTGTTGTTGGCCCACTCGTCCCTTCACTGACACTGTTGTTGGCCCACTCGTCCCTTCACTGACGCTGTTGTTGGCCCACTCGTCCCTTCACTGACACTGTTGTTGGCCCACTCGTCCCTTCACTGACACTGTTGTTGGCCCACTCGTCCCTTCACTGACACTGTTGTTGGCCCACTCGTCCCTTCACTGACACTGTTGTTGGCCCACTCGTCCCTTCACTGACACTGTTGTTGGCCCACTCGTCCCTTCACTGACACTGTTGTTGGCCCACTCGTCCCTTCACTGACACTGTTGTTGGCCCACTCGTCCCTTCACTGACACTGTTGTTGGCCCACTCGTCCCTTCACTGACACTGTTGTTGGCCCACTCGTCCCTTCACTGACGCTGTTGTTGGCCCACTCGTCCCTTCACTGACACTGTTGTTGGCCCACTCGTCCCTTCACTGACGCTGTTGTTGGCCCACTCGTCCCTTCACTGACACTGTTGTTGGCCCACTCGTCCCTTCACTGACGCTGTTGTTGGCCCACTCGTCCCTTCACTGACACTGTTGTTGGCCCACTCGTCCCTTCACTGACACTGTTGTTGGCCCACTCGTCCCTTCACTGACACTGTTGTTGGCCCACTCGTCCCTTCACTGACACTGTTGTTGGCCCACTCGTCCCTTCACTGACACTGTTGTTGGCCCACTCGTCCCTTCACTGACACTGTTGTTGGCCCACTCGTCCCTTCACTGACACTGTTGTTGGCCCACTCGTCCCTTCACTGACACTGTTGTTGGCCCACTCGTCCCTTCACTGACACTGTTGTTGGCCCACTCGTCCCTTCACTGACACTGTTGTTGGCCCACTCGTCCCTTCACTGACACTGTTGTTGGCCCACTCGTCCCTTCACTGACACTGTTGTTGGCCCACTCGTCCCTTCACTGACACTGTTGTTGGCCCACTCGTCCCTTCACTGACACTGTTGTTGGCCCACTCGTCCCTTCACTGACACTGTTGTTGGCCCACTCGTCCCTTCACTGACACTGTTGTTGGCCCACTCGTCCCTTCACTGACACTGTTGTTGGCCCACTCGTCCCTTCACTGACGCTGTTGTTGGCCCACTCGTCCCTTCACTGACACTGTTGTTGGCCCACTCGTCCCTTCACTGACACTGTTGTTGGCCCACTCGTCCCTTCACTGACACTGTTGTTGGCCCACTCGTCCCTTCACTGACGCTGTTGTTGGCCCACTCGTCCCTTCACTGACACTGTTGTTGGCCCACTCGTCCCTTCACTGACACTGTTGTTGGCCCACTCGTCCCTTCACTGACACTGTTGTTGGCCCACTCGTCCCTTCACTGACACTGTTGTTGGCCCACTCGTCCCTTCACTGACACTGTTGTTGGCCCACTCGTCCCTTCACTGACGCTGTTGTTGGCCCACTCGTCCCTTCACTGACACTGTTGTTGGCCCACTCGTCCCTTCACTGACGCTGTTGTTGGCCCACTCGTCCCTTCACTGACACTGTTGTTGGCCCACTCGTCCCTTCACTGACACTGTTGTTGGCCCACTCGTCCCTTCACTGACACTGTTGTTGGCCCACTCGTCCCTTCACTGACACTGTTGTTGGCCCACTCGTCCCTTCACTGACACTGTTGTTGGCCCACTCGTCCCTTCACTGACACTGTTGTTGGCCCACTCGTCCCTTCACTGACACTGTTGTTGGCCCACTCGTCCCTTCACTGACACTGTTGTTGGCCCACTCGTCCCTTCACTGACACTGTTGTTGGCCCACTCGTCCCTTCACTGACACTGTTGTTGGCCCACTCGTCCCTTCACTGACACTGTTGTTGGCCCACTCGTCCCTTCACTGACGCTGTTGTTGGCCCACTCGTCCCTTCACTGACACTGTTGTTGGCCCACTCGTCCCTTCACTGACACTGTTGTTGGCCCACTCGTCCCTTCACTGACACTGTTGTTGGCCCACTCGTCCCTTCACTGACACTGTTGTTGGCCCACTCGTCCCTTCACTGACACTGTTGTTGGCCCACTCGTCCCTTCACTGACACTGTTGTTGGCCCACTCGTCCCTTCACTGACACTGTTGTTGGCCCACTCGTCCCTTCACTGACACTGTTGTTGGCCCACTCGTCCCTTCACTGACACTGTTGTTGGCCCACTCGTCCCTTCACTGACACTGTTGTTGGCCCACTCGTCCCTTCACTGACACTGTTGTTGGCCCACTCGTCCCTTCACTGACACTGTTGTTGGCCCACTCGTCCCTTCACTGACACTGTTGTTGGCCCACTCGTCCCTTCACTGACGCTGTTGTTGGCCCACTCGTCCCTTCACTGACACTGTTGTTGGCCCACTCGTCCCTTCACTGACACTGTTGTTGGCCCACTCGTCCCTTCACTGACACTGTTGTTGGCCCACTCGTCCCTTCACTGACACTGTTGTTGGCCCACTCGTCCCTTCACTGACACTGTTGTTGGCCCACTCGTCCCTTCACTGACACTGTTGTTGGCCCACTCGTCCCTTCACTGACACTGTTGTTGGCCCACTCGTCCCTTCACTGACACTGTTGTTGGCCCACTCGTCCCTTCACTGACACTGTTGTTGGCCCACTCGTCCCTTCACTGACACTGTTGTTGGCCCACTCGTCCCTTCACTGACACTGTTGTTGGCCCACTCGTCCCTTCACTGACACTGTTGTTGGCCCACTCGTCCCTTCACTGACACTGTTGTTGGCCCACTCGTCCCTTCACTGACACTGTTGTTGGCCCACTCGTCCCTTCACTGACACTGTTGTTGGCCCACTCGTCCCTTCACTGACACTGTTGTTGGCCCACTCGTCCCTTCACTGACACTGTTGTTGGCCCACTCGTCCCTTCACTGACACTGTTGTTGGCCCACTCGTCCCTTCACTGACACTGTTGTTGGCCCACTCGTCCCTTCACTGACACTGTTGTTGGCCCACTCGTCCCTTCACTGACACTGTTGTTGGCCCACTCGTCCCTTCACTGACACTGTTGTTGGCCCACTCGTCCCTTCACTGACACTGTTGTTGGCCCACTCGTCCCTTCACTGACGCTGTTGTTGGCCCACTCGTCCCTTCACTGACACTGTTGTTGGCCCACTCGTCCCTTCACTGACACTGTTGTTGGCCCACTCGTCCCTTCACTGACACTGTTGTTGGCCCACTCGTCCCTTCACTGACACTGTTGTTGGCCCACTCGTCCCTTCACTGACACTGTTGTTGGCCCACTCGTCCCTTCACTGACACTGTTGTTGGCCCACTCGTCCCTTCACTGACACTGTTGTTGGCCCACTCGTCCCTTCACTGACACTGTTGTTGGCCCACTCGTCCCTTCACTGACACTGTTGTTGGCCCACTCGTCCCTTCACTGACACTGTTGTTGGCCCACTCGTCCCTTCACTGACACTGTTGTTGGCCCACTCGTCCCTTCACTGACACTGTTGTTGGCCCACTCGTCCCTTCACTGACGCTGTTGTTGGCCCACTCGTCCCTTCACTGACACTGTTGTTGGCCCACTCGTCCCCTTCACTGACACTGTTGTTGGCCCACTCGTCCCTTCACTGACACTGTTGTTGGCCCACTCGTCCCTTCACTGACACTGTTGTTGGCCCACTCGTCCCTTCACTGACACTGTTGTTGGCCCACTCGTCCCTTCACTGACACTGTTGTTGGCCCACTCGTCCCTTCACTGACACTGTTGTTGGCCCACTCGTCCCTTCACTGACACTGTTGTTGGCCCACTCGTCCCTTCACTGACACTGTTGTTGGCCCACTCGTCCCTTCACTGACACTGTTGTTGGCCCACTCGTCCCTTCACTGACACTGTTGTTGGCCCACTCGTCCCTTCACTGACACTGTTGTTGGCCCACTCGTCCCTTCACTGACACTGTTGTTGGCCCACTCGTCCCTTCACTGACACTGTTGTTGGCCCACTCGTCCCTTCACTGACACTGTTGTTGGCCCACTCGTCCCTTCACTGACACTGTTGTTGGCCCACTCGTCCCTTCACTGACACTGTTGTTGGCCCACTCGTCCCTTCACTGACACTGTTGTTGGCCCACTCGTCCCTTCACTGACACTGTTGTTGGCCCACTCGTCCCTTCACTGACACTGTTGTTGGCCCACTCGTCCCTTCACTGACACTGTTGTTGGCCCACTCGTCCCTTCACTGACACTGTTGTTGGCCCACTCGTCCCTTCACTGACACTGTTGTTGGCCCACTCGTCCCTTCACTGACACTGTTGTTGGCCCACTCGTCCCTTCACTGACACTGTTGTTGGCCCACTCGTCCCTTCACTGACACTGTTGTTGGCCCACTCGTCCCTTCACTGACACTGTTGTTGGCCCACTCGTCCCTTCACTGACACTGTTGTTGGCCCACTCGTCCCTTCACTGACACTGTTGTTGGCCCACTCGTCCCTTCACTGACACTGTTGTTGGCCCACTCGTCCCTTCACTGACACTGTTGTTGGCCCACTCGTCCCTTCACTGACACTGTTGTTGGCCCACTCGTCCCTTCACTGACGCTGTTGTTGGCCCACTCGTCCCTTCACTGACACTGTTGTTGGCCCACTCGTCCCTTCACTGACACTGTTGTTGGCCCACTCGTCCCTTCACTGACACTGTTGTTGGCCCACTCGTCCCTTCACTGACACTGTTGTTGGCCCACTCGTCCCTTCACTGACACTGTTGTTGGCCCACTCGTCCCTTCACTGACACTGTTGTTGGCCCACTCGTCCCTTCACTGACGCTGTTGTTGGCCCACTCGTCCCTTCACTGACACTGTTGTTGGCCCACTCGTCCCTTCACTGACACTGTTGTTGGCCCACTCGTCCCTTCACTGACACTGTTGTTGGCCCACTCGTCCCTTCACTGACACTGTTGTTGGCCCACTCGTCCCTTCACTGACACTGTTGTTGGCCCACTCGTCCCTTCACTGACACTGTTGTTGGCCCACTCGTCCCTTCACTGACACTGTTGTTGGCCCACTCGTCCCTTCACTGACACTGTTGTTGGCCCACTCGTCCCTTCACTGACACTGTTGTTGGCCCACTCGTCCCTTCACTGACACTGTTGTTGGCCCACTCGTCCCTTCACTGACGCTGTTGTTGGCCCACTCGTCCCTTCACTGACACTGTTGTTGGCCCACTCGTCCCTTCACTGACACTGTTGTTGGCCCACTCGTCCCTTCACTGACACTGTTGTTGGCCCACTCGTCCCTTCACTGACACTGTTGTTGGCCCACTCGTCCCTTCACTGACACTGTTGTTGGCCCACTCGTCCCTTCACTGACACTGTTGTTGGCCCACTCGTCCCTTCACTGACACTGTTGTTGGCCCACTCGTCCCTTCACTGACACTGTTGTTGGCCCACTCGTCCCTTCACTGACACTGTTGTTGGCCCACTCGTCCCTTCACTGACACTGTTGTTGGCCCACTCGTCCCTTCACTGACACTGTTGTTGGCCCACTCGTCCCTTCACTGACACTGTTGTTGGCCCACTCGTCCCTTCACTGACACTGTTGTTGGCCCACTCGTCCCTTCACTGACACTGTTGTTGGCCCACTCGTCCCTTCACTGACACTGTTGTTGGCCCACTCGTCCCTTCACTGACACTGTTGTTGGCCCACTCGTCCCTTCACTGACGCTGTTGTTGGCCCACTCGTCCCTTCACTGACACTGTTGTTGGCCCACTCGTCCCTTCACTGACACTGTTGTTGGCCCACTCGTCCCTTCACTGACACTGTTGTTGGCCCACTCGTCCCTTCACTGACACTGTTGTTGGCCCACTCGTCCCTTCACTGACACTGTTGTTGGCCCACTCGTCCCTTCACTGACACTGTTGTTGGCCCACTCGTCCCTTCACTGACACTGTTGTTGGCCCACTCGTCCCTTCACTGACACTGTTGTTGGCCCACTCGTCCCTTCACTGACACTGTTGTTGGCCCACTCGTCCCTTCACTGACACTGTTGTTGGCCCACTCGTCCCTTCACTGACACTGTTGTTGGCCCACTCGTCCCTTCACTGACACTGTTGTTGGCCCACTCGTCCCTTCACTGACACTGTTGTTGGCCCACTCGTCCCTTCACTGACACTGTTGTTGGCCCACTCGTCCCTTCACTGACACTGTTGTTGGCCCACTCGTCCCTTCACTGACACTGTTGTTGGCCCACTCGTCCCTTCACTGACACTGTTGTTGGCCCACTCGTCCCTTCACTGACACTGTTGTTGGCCCACTCGTCCCTTCACTGACACTGTTGTTGGCCCACTCGTCCCTTCACTGACACTGTTGTTGGCCCACTCGTCCCTTCACTGACACTGTTGTTGGCCCACTCGTCCCTTCACTGACACTGTTGTTGGCCCACTCGTCCCTTCACTGACACTGTTGTTGGCCCACTCGTCCCTTCACTGACACTGTTGTTGGCCCACTCGTCCCTTCACTGACACTGTTGTTGGCCCACTCGTCCCTTCACTGACACTGTTGTTGGCCCACTCGTCCCTTCACTGACACTGTTGTTGGCCCACTCGTCCCTTCACTGACACTGTTGTTGGCCCACTCGTCCCTTCACTGACACTGTTGTTGGCCCACTCGTCCCTTCACTGACACTGTTGTTGGCCCACTCGTCCCTTCACTGACACTGTTGTTGGCCCACTCGTCCCTTCACTGACACTGTTGTTGGCCCACTCGTCCCTTCACTGACACTGTTGTTGGCCCACTCGTCCCTTCACTGACACTGTTGTTGGCCCACTCGTCCCTTCACTGACACTGTTGTTGGCCCACTCGTCCCTTCACTGACACTGTTGTTGGCCCACTCGTCCCTTCACTGACACTGTTGTTGGCCCACTCGTCCCTTCACTGACACTGTTGTTGGCCCACTCGTCCCTTCACTGACACTGTTGTTGGCCCACTCGTCCCTTCACTGACACTGTTGTTGGCCCACTCGTCCCTTCACTGACACTGTTGTTGGCCCACTCGTCCCTTCACTGACACTGTTGTTGGCCCACTCGTCCCTTCACTGACACTGTTGTTGGCCCACTCGTCCCTTCACTGACGCTGTTGTTGGCCCACTCGTCCCTTCACTGACACTGTTGTTGGCCCACTCGTCCCTTCACTGACACTGTTGTTGGCCCACTCGTCCCTTCGTTTCCCGTAGCAGGCGTATGGCTTTCTTCGTTCTTTGTCCACCATGCCACCGCTATCCGGTACGACTTCGCTCTGCAGGCATTCGTTGCCGAACGGGGGTGTCTGCCCTCCCCCTGTGCACAAAATCTGGATACAGACCAGTTTACCAGTTCCGGGCTCGGGGTTCGAGGTCAGAGCTAGTACGCTGGAGTATTTCAATGCTTGTGTAAAATAAAAAACGAAGTACCATTCTCTCCTTCTCGCGGGCGTCCCAAGCTTCGAAGAAAGCGTCGCGGACGCGGACTGCGAGGTCGTGCGCGTCGTCGACTTCCTTCTTGATCTCGCTGCGCACCATCTTGTGCATGGCCTCCTCGTCCTTCAGCTTCCAGTACTCCTCCTCCATCGCCGCCGAACGCAGCGCGGCCCGCCGCACCAGCACCTGCCCGGTGGATTCATCGAGGATCAGGTCCGCTTCGTCCGGCCCTTCGTCCGGCGGCAGAGGTTCACCGGCGTCGTCGAGATTGTACTTCCGATAGAGAGACTGCATGAATTCCCTCTCGGGCACGTCGTTTGCCACTGCCGACTCGACGAGCTGAGCGTGTGTGTGTATGTACGTGAGAGAGTATCGTAACTCTACGACCGATAGCTTTCCTCAATTGCCTTTTTGTGTTTCCGACGATCCCGTGGGACGTACAGATTGGTGTCTTTCGACCTTTTGTTTGTTTTGTGAGGTTCAGCTTGGTGCGTGTGGTCGGTAGGCGGGAGGGGTTGGATAGGAAGCTCTACTGTATCGGGCTAGACTTTACTTCATGCTTGAGCCAGGATGCCCACTCCGCAGCCTTTCCGCTGGGCTTTTGGTAGCTGATCCGCTCGCATACACTTTTCATTACAGTGGCGTTGCGCGCTGCGCCTTTTTTTCCCCCCGACGACAACTAGTGTCAGACTAGCCTACCCGAAGGCAGTTGATTTCTGTAGGCAAGGTTTCTCTACCGGCGAAAAAGTTGTTTGGGTTAGCGTTTTTTTTTTGTATTTCACCATCGTGTCCTTACCGATTACCTTGACCATTTGATCGAGCGCACACGAGGATGCTAACTCGGATCTGGAACGAGTCCATGGAAGAGGAACGGTCTTGACGTTGGCACACGACCGAATCACTTTGCATTCCCTCCATGTCTTTCGAGCACGGTTTAGTGGCGGGCGTAAGCGTTCAACAAAGACCTACTTTGTAGTTGTATTGTTTTCTCCCTCTAGCCTCCTTCGAAATGAGCACAAGGCAGTCCCTCGAGTATTTTACAGCGCATGGCGGCGCTACCAGCATGTCGGTTTTCGGGAGTGTCTGCGGTAGCAAACGGTATTGGCGCCATGTTGCGCTATGTATAGCCCCTCAAGCTTTACCTGTGATTCGTGTGGGCTTCAGCACATTTACCTCCTTTGATCTTTCGCAACTGGCAGTCTCCTCAAGCATTTCCTACACAGCAGGTGCTTATACAAAGAAATATGCCTTCGCCCTTTCGCTATCGTTGAGACATTGCAATGTGTTCCAAACATGCAAGCCTGAGCAATGAGAGAAATTGAAGATCATGTCACTGACACAGTTTGTATGTCGTGCTTCACATGGAGATCCCACTCAAGGCATACCAGGTGCCAACTACTCATTTTTAGTACCAACAATGCATTGTCAACGCATACACAAAAAAAAAAACGACCTCGTTGATTTTGGCAGCCCGTAGGTTGTCCGGGTTGTGGCACTCGTAGAAGTTGTAGAGGCGGCGGGCGAGCGCCGGCGCGAGCCGCGCCCGCACCGCGGCGCGCACGTCCTGCCGGCGGCCGGCCACGAGCCCCTGCAGCCGTGCGACTTCGCCGGCGGCGCCCGCGACCGACCCGCACCCGGAGAGGAACAGCTTCGGCCGCTCCAGAAGCTCGTCTGCGCCGGCCGCAAACGCGGGCGGCGCCAGCCCGTAGGCCGCCGCCTCCAGCAGCGGCAGAAGCTCTTCCAGCGGGAACCCAAACGACCCGGCTTCGACCGCCGTCTTGAACTCCTCGAGGTCGACTTGCCCGTCACGGTTCAAGTCCGCGGACAGGAACAGCGCTCGCCCGAAGTTCGCCCAACCCGCCGCCGCACTCTCGAGCACACGGCCCAGCTCGAGGTCCCCCGCTGGGTTCCGACCGGCTTCAGCGGCCTCAGCGACCACCATCGCCTTCAGGACCTCCAGCCGCGGGGCCACCGGCAGGCTGCGCGCTACTCTGTCCACGTCCTCGGGCGAAAGCGTCGCCGCCGCTAGGTCCGGCGCCGTGTAGGCGATGTGCCGGCGGACGGGTTCCGACAGGCAGAGGTAGAAGGCTTCGTGCAGCAGCTCCTCGACGCCGCCGGGGGTTTTTTCCGACGAGCCGAGCAGCGCGTTTCGGTCGACCACCGCGCGGGCCCTCTCCTTCGCCTGGGCGGCCTGCTCCGGTTGCCGGTCGATCGCGTCGCGTTGGACGTCTGAATGGCGGTGGAGGTACCCGTCGTACCCGCCTTCCTGCGCGATGCGCACTTCCCCGGCCGCCAGGCTTTCGAGGAGCGCCGCCGGCGAGAGCGAGGCGAGCCAGCCGAGCTGCACCGCGCGGCGGAACTCGAGGTAGTCGAGGTCGCCGCTGCGGTCCCAGTCGGCCCGGGCGAACACTTCGCCGGCGGTCGCGGCGCTGTACCGGGGCAGGGCTGTCTTCACGAAACGGTGGAATTCGCGCTCGTCGACGTCGCCGCTGAAGTCGGCGTCGGCACGCTCGAACAGCTCGCGGGTGATCTCCTCATCGCTCCGGTAACCTGCGTTGGGAAGAAAAACCTTAGTTTGGTGTTTAGGGGTTACGATGTATGTTGGGATCGTCTTCTTGACGTCGTTTTCGCGGAAATGCAGAGTTGTGTTGTTTCTTTCGTTGTCGGGAAGAGAATCTTAGTTTGGTGTTTAGGGGCTACGATGTATGTTGTGATCGTCTTCTTGACGTCGTTTTCGCGGAAATGCAGAGTTGTGTTGTTTCTTTCGTTGTCGGGAAAAGAATCTTAGTTTAGTGTTTCGGGGTTACGATGTATGTTGTGATCGACTTCTTGACGTCGTTTTCGCGGAAATGCAGAGTTGTGTTGTTTCTTTCGTTGTCGGGAAGAGAATCTTAGTTTAGTGTTCAGACAGAGCGCTGCCTCTCGCGGCGGAACTCGAGGGAAAACGTATGGCACACACGGTGGAGTCCAGCCTCAGAAGCAAGCTGGAGTTGGAAAAGCGGGTGTCGAAGGTGTGTCAATAACACCCGGGCACAAGGAAGTAACTCTGCGAGCTGAGGGCAGCACGCGGCATCCGCCCGAATTGCCCAACGTGCTTGAAATGGCTACGTGCTCAACGCCGCTTGGTCCTAGCTGTGCCGTGTTTCGGTCCTTTGAACTCAGACTAAACCCCGGCGTGTTGTACGACATATGTGATAAACAGCAGCAGGCAATTCGATGCAGTTTAGGCTCTGATACTGTGATGTGTGATAGACAGCAGCAGGCAATTCGATGCAGTTCTGGCTCTGATACTGTGATATGTGATAGACAGCAGCAGGCAATTCGATGCAGTTCCAGGAAGTAGGGGTGGCCACTGAACAAAGGATACGTCGGGTGGATACTCAGGCACGGCCTCGTTCCAGCTGTTGCAGGCGCAAATTGCTTCCAGCTTGCCCAACATCCACTCGGTTTTCCGTCCAGCCGCAAAGCGTGGGCGCCTGGCATAGCCGGCGCACCAAAACAGCGGAGGGAACAGACCCCCTGCCGCCATCTCCCAGGGAAGGAGGCGACTCCTGAGTCGGCGCAACACGAAGAAAAGGCTTGCATACCCCTCGGTTTACGTTGAGGCGGCGCCGGCCGCGTGCCGGGAAGGAGGAAGAACAGCGGCCTGTCGATCACCTGCGGCGGAGGTGGAGGAGGGGCGGGAGACGGAGAGCCTGCGGAGCTGCGCCCGGCGGCAGACGCCGCACTCCCCGCCGCCTTTCCATTGCCGCTGGTCTTGCCCTTGGGCTTCCTCGGCGACTTGGCTACCCCCGACATTCGCCGCCGCCCCGCCCCATAAATGCCGGGGTTGCAGAGCCTGTGGGGGGGAATTGTGCTGATAATGATCCGAACGACAGGTTTGCTGCTCCATCCGTCCAGAGAAACAAAGTAGCTTGCTTTCCCTCCCTCCCTTCCCACTTGCTTAATTTTTCTTCGGAGTTCCCGTTAGGTGTGTTCGGCGGTACTGCAGAGCCACGGGCTACGGGTCAAGTGGCTACCGATTTCCCAAACTAAAGCATCAAGGCTTGGCGCACCTTGGGGCTTGGCGCTCGCGCTGAACACAAGCTCGTCGAGACGGTCAGCCGCACAGGGCAGAGCGGACGGGGTTGTGGCACTGTGCTGCCTCCGACTCAAGCTTTGCGAGCTGTGGTTGACCGTCACGTTCCTGGACCAGGCGGCTTTTTCTCTTTTTTTCTTTCTCGGAGTTCCTGTGGCACCCCTTCATGCGGTCAGCAGCTATCTTGTTTCTTTGAAGACAAACAAAATTCAGTCTCCGAAGACCCGCCTCAATCCACCCAAATTCTCCTGTTGTAGGCTCGGGTGGTGCGCTCATCCTGCCAGGTGCTTTGCTCCAGTCCCTCCAGTTCCTACCGTATACTTGTAGTAATCTCCCAACCCGTCATTCGGCACGCTAAAAAGTGCTAGGGTTTTGAGTGTATTCGAGAAGTACTTGAGCCAAAAGAATTCTGCTTACTGGTCTGCCTGCGCCTTTTGCAGCTTCTTTCTTCCCGTCCAACGACAGCTTCCTCTCTATCACGATTACCTTGACCATTTGATCGAGCGCATACGAGTATGCTAACTCGGATCTGGAACGAGTCCATGGGAGAGAAACGGTCTTGACTTTTTGCATTTCATTGGCACATGACCGATTCATTTTGCATTCCCTCCATGTCTTTCGAGCATGTGGTATGGGTGATTTGGCGCACGTTGCGATTCCCGCGAAGTGTGCTGGGCCTTTTCTTCAGAGGGCTCGCACGCTCACAACGACGCAAGATTCTCACGGATTTTCCGAGGGAATCTGCGAGGCTTGACGAATCTACATACAGGGTGTCGGTTCTTCAGGGGAAACGGTTTGTTTCCAAGTGACCCCGCATGGTGTCCAAAGTACCCTTGGGGTAACACCCCATCGTAAGTTGTTACGAGCCGGTCCGTCCCTATCTCTTGAAACAGCATCGAAGTGCCTGACGCTGTTTTTCACAGTGAATCACGGTCCACCGCGGTCTATCAGGTCCATCTCTAGTCCCTAGAGCTGCATCGAAGTGCCGGTGCTGTATTCTTCGGTCTATCACGGTCTATCAAGAGGGGATGGACCGGCTCAATGTTATTCGGATTTCTTCATCCATCATTTCCTCTCATTGAACAAAACCCGCCGCTGCACAGCAGCAATGCCTGACTGCAATGTCCTACTGCAATGCCCAACACTGAGGATAGCCGATAGCCGCAGTAAAACTGGAAAAGGGTGGACAGAAGGTCGTCGAGAACTGTTTGAGCAAGGAAGAGCGGAGAAGGTGGATGGGGGGGACGTGCGCCTCCGCTTGGTGCCAGCCCCTTCTAGGCGCCGGCTTTCCTGCCGTGCTAGCTTGGAAGGGGTCGACTCCCACCGAGCGGGCGCCGGGAACCGGGGTTGGAAGTCCATACGATGCAAGCAAATGCAGACCTGCACTTGATTGGGTCAACGTGTTCGCACTGTTCATCAAACGCATTGCAGTACGCCCGGAACTTCATTATTGTTTCGCGCGACGAAGCCGGGTGCGGTCCCATGAACCCAGCCGCCTGACGGGAGGCCGGCAAGGGCACCTTGAGGACGGTCGCATTTTTTACGAGTTAAAGTTCGCTTGAAATTCCGGGGGTTTTGTTGTCCGATATTCATCCTGTGCAGTTCGCCGGCCAAACCCGGGGGGGGGGGGCGACACACGGCGAGCGCAGGATGTCCGCAGCTGGCGACTGGAGCACGGCCAATCCCGGTACCACGGCGGGGCGGGAGAGGGTGGGAGGTGAAGCAAGCGAAGCTTTCCAAAGACACCCTGCAGAACAGGCGGGGTAAGACAGAGATGGTCCCCGTCTCTGGGAGCTGTTTGGAGGAAAGGGCAGGAGCAGGGCAAAAAAGTAGAAGAGCACAACGACGCCCGAGTCACTTCGCTACTTCCGGAAAAGTTTGCTAGGCTTCTTCGTGGGGTTTGCTCTTACTGTTTCATCGGATTACGAACGAGTCCGATGATTCCGGGCAGTGAGCGCGCGGTGCCTTATTTTCTTGTATAAGCACCTACAAAGCAGGAGCTTATACAAAAAAAATACTTGAGGAGGCTGCCAGCTGCAAAAGATCAAAGGAGGTAAATGTGCTGTAGCCCACACGAAACACAGGTGAATCTGGGTTTAGTGGCGGGCGTAAGCGTTCAACAAAAAACTTTGTAGTTGTATTGTTTCTCCCCCCCTGGCCTCCTTCGAAGTAAGCACAAGGCAGCCCCTCGAGTATTTTCGTACACCCGACTTGCGAGAAAATGGCGATGCTGCTTCTTCCATCGTTTTCCCCCCATTCGTTGGAAGAATTTTACACCCGAAAAAGTCTCGCGCAGAAAGGACTATCTTGGCGAGAACCCTTTTGTGTTTCCGACGAATCCGAATGGACGTACAGATTGGTGTCTTTCGACCTTTTTTTCAATTTTCTTCTCACGTGGCGTGGCAGCAGCCAGCAAGACAGTGGGCGCGCTCACGGCAACCGTTCGCCCTTTCTGGTCGCCTGGGCCACTTGCGATTGAGTGGCGTCGTCGGCGTACCGCTTGTAGGCCGCGATGTAGGCCTCGTCGCCGCTCCACGTGTCTTTGACGCTCTGCCTCTCCTTAATGGCGGCGAACCACTTCCGATACCTGGCCCACACGGCTTCGTCGGCACCGCCTTTGCCCTCCTCGGGCAGGCCGAAGCCACCGGTTTTGTAGTGATCTATCAAGAAGAAACGCATCGCCCAAGGGGCAAGCATCACGTCGACGAGGCTGAACGTGTCTCCCAAGAACCAAGGCCCGGAGTCGCCCATCTCGAGAACGAACGCCTTCAAGTTCTTGAACATGTCGTCTCGGACCTCTCCCAGGGTGTACGGCTTCTCGGGCGTGTGCTGCAGCCACTTGTAGAAGAAAGGCGTGATTTTGTGGCAAGCGTGCTCGATCCACAGCCGGCACCGCGCCCGCTGGTACGCGTCCCCCGGCAGGAGATTGGGCCCGTGCTGCGACTCGTCAGCGAACTCCTCGTTGATGTACTCGCAGATCACGGTGCTTTCGAACAACGGCCGCGGCGCTTTACCCTCGCCGCCAGCGGGCACCTCTAAGGTGGGTACCAGCCCCCGGGGGTTCAAGGCGAGGAACTCGGGCTCTTTCTTGTACGGGTTGACTTCAACGTACTGGTGCGGGACGTTCTTCTCGTGCAGCGTCAGCCAGCTGCGCTGCACGAACGGGCAGAACCACCCGCTGTAAAACTTCAGCGGGTGCTCCGCCGAGTGCCGCGCGGCGTACTCGGCCGCAGCTCCCGACGCGTGCGGTGCCAGGGACGTGTCGACGGTCGCCATTTCCTTTTGTGCGGGTGTGTGTGTGTGTGTGTGTGTGTGTGTGTGTTTTGCGGGTTGTTTCCTTCTTTTTTCCCTGCCTCTTTGGTGTAGGCACCTGGGGGTGGAGGCGTGTGGTTCTGGTACAAAGGGGGAGGCGAAGGAAGTTCGCGGAGATCTCCGTCGGCTGGGTAGTAGTGGTAGCACCTACCTGTGATGTTCTTTGCCACCCGCCCACACTGTTCCGTCTTCGTTCGCACTTTCACTTACTGTAGCTGGCTAAAGGGGGGGGATTGCAAAAACGTGCCTGGACTAGCATGTGCCAACACCGCATGGTGTTCTATCTGCACTGCGTTCCGGTATACTGGTACAGCATAGAACAAAGCACCGGCGGTGCGCACATGAGCAGGCAGCTGCCAATGAAAGCCGCGAGTCCGACGGCATACTCTGCTGCAGAGCCGGGTGGAAAGCCAGCGGAGAGAGTGCGGAACATCCCCCTGATCCCCTGTGCGCAGCAGAAGAAATCCAGCACCGATTCTCCGCGTGTCAAGCGGCTACCGGGTTCAAGGCGTCGCGCACCTTGGAATACCACAAACCCGCAGATGCTGTGTGTCACATGCTACACCATGTCCCATACCATACACAGGATACTACGTGGTCTGGTGCTGCTATTGGGAGCGGACGGGGTTGCGACACTGTGCTGTGGCACTGCTCAGATTTGCATGTTACGGGAGTTGCGCGCCTCCAGGCAGTTCCAGGCTGTCTCCGATGGTAAAGAGAATCTGATTCACACGAAAAGCCACTGAAGAGCAACGGAGGTTTCTTCTTATCGACAGGCCTTTTTTGCCGCTTTGTGCTTTTTCTCTCTTTCTCTCTCTCTCTTCTTTTGTAACTACCGGACAATCGCTTGTCGATGTAATGACAAAGAAAAAACGAACGTCAAGAAGTTGAACGGGAAAAGTAGTCAGGTTCCAGGGTTTGCCCGGTACCTCCCAGCAACTGGTGCGCGTCTTTTCCTGTTAGAATGAAAGCTCGCTTAAAAATGCGGGGTGTTGAGGTCTCTGGGTGACTCTCACGTAGAAGTATCCATAATTATACATAGCGTGCTCGTAAAGGTGGAGTTTCGGGTAGTCGTCTCTTCTCGTATCCGTTCGGTATTCTGAGCCGTTTCCTGGAACTGCATCGAATTGCCTGCTGCTGTCTGCCAGCAGTCTAACACAGGCAAGCATAGTCTGTCAGCAGTCTATCAGCAGGCGGGTAACCCGTGCCCCCTGCTCCTTGGTCTTTGGTAGTCGAGCTACTGATGGACAGCCGGAAGGTTGATCTAGTCTAGCTGAACCGGGTCTTCCCCCTTGGGATGATCACCAGAGAGCTGCTGCAGGCAGTCGAACCCCCAAGCCAAAACCCGTGCAGATACCAGCTGCCAACGCCCTTACATGCTGTGCGTTCGTCCTTCTACTTACTGCGGCAGCTACAAAAAAGAAGGGGATGGGGGCGGTGTGGTAATTGCTGGGGAGGGGAAAAAAGCAGAAAGGGGGAGTGTACGGGAAGGGGGGAGATTTTGGAGTCGGGGGGTCAGAAATGAAAAAGAAGAAAAAAGAAACGGATTCACAGTAGGAACAGCTTTAGATTTTTTTCCTCCACAGGGGGGTGCGCTCCCGAAAACGGTTTATGTGATGCACAGATCGGAAGGCGCGGAAGGGGAGAGAAGAGTTTGGGGCGGGAGAGGGAGAAGGGGAGAATGCAGACACGCAAACAGAAAACATCTAGTTAATGTGGGGGGGGGATGGTGTGGGGTGTGATGGAAGAAGGCAAGTGAAGGTATGGGTTAAGGAGGGAGTGTGGGGGGGGGGGGGGGGGGGGGGTTTGGCATGGAGTAGTGACAGGGGAACGAAAGGAAAAGTTTCTTTATTTCAATGCTCGTTTCCTTTCTTTTTTCTTCATAGCGCAGGGTGTATTCTAGGATTTTGGATGTTCAGGTTTTTTTGAGGGGTCCGACTCTATTCACTGAGCTGGAAACCCTTTTTTCCGTTCAGTCTTGGACAGTGTTGGTCAAACTCACTGGAGTTCCCGTACGCAGCAGCACACATGACCATTGCAGCGCAGTGGGACACAGGCTTTTTGAGAGCTACAATCTAAAAAGTGGTTTGGTCCCTTGGACCCCGCAGTTGACTCTCAATTTTTGTTTAGAGTGAACTTTTTGTCTCGGAGGATCCGTTGAACCCGCCTAGAATATGCCCTCATAGCGGGGTTCTTTCTCAGTTTCTTCCTCATCTTCCTTTTTGAACCAGTCACCCCTCTCCTCCGCTTTGATCCTTCAAGGCGCCCGGCTTAAACGGTTGGTTGTGGACCTCGACAAACGAACCCGCTGAGCTCCAGCCACCAGAAGATGGGGTAAAAGAAGGCGTGGCACAACCGAGAAAAAAGCGGGTGTGACACCCGCTTTTTTCGAGTGTGGACAGCCGTGCGTTTCGTCTCCTTGGCACCCTTGGCACCCCACCCCGCCGAACGCACGCTCCGTTTTGCCTCTGTGAAAACGGGTATGCGTCTGGAGCAAGAGCGGTGTAGTAAGACCTGTTCGATACAGGCCGACCGTAGCTAAGCAAAAAAAAAAAAACAGGATTTGCAGAGTTAGGTGTGCGGTCCTCTCGGCAGACAGACAAGCTTATTTTTTCGGGAGGAGGATTTTTGATATAACAACACCAGCAACAACAGAATGGTGTTCCGCTAACGCGTGTGTGGTGGATGCGATCGGCACGCAGCCACATGAATGTAGGAAAACGCCCGACACGAGCCGGGTGGGGGACAGGTGGGATGGGGCAGAGGGCCATGGATAGGTAACACAAACGGAAAGGGGCAGCGCTTGGTTCGCTGGGCTTCTTCGTATTCTTTCGGAAGGCAACAGCTCGAGACCAGTGAGTACCACGGACATGTTCTTGCACCAGCCGCCACAAAAAAAAAAAAAAAAAAAAAAAAAAAAAAAACAGGAACAGGCAGGGGGATCACAGTGCTGCATCTGAGGCTGGAGCTGAAGCTGGAGCTAAAAACCGGGTCCTCGGGTGCACATTTTACACGCGTTTTAGTTGTAGCACACGCTCTTTTTCAGATGTGACTCGGACAGACCCTGTTTTTTAAACTCCAGCTTTTGAGGCCGGTCCCCATCGTTTGGAACTTCAGCTTTTTGGCCCAGAAAACGAAGAAAGCTCCTTCACAAATTCGCGACGGCGGCGCTCTCGAGCGCTCTCGTATAAGTCGAGAGCGTATTCAAAACGAGTCCATCATATTGGCCTGTACGAAAGCCCGTGAGATGGTGCAGCGTGGGACGATTGACACACGGTGCACTAGACATTGGAAATACTCGAGGGACTGCCTTGTGCTCATTTCGAAGGAGGCTAGAGGGGGAGAAAACAATACAACTACAAAGTGGGTCTTTTTGTTGAACGCCTACGCCCGCCACGAAACCCCGATTTACCTGTGTTTCGTGTGGGCTGCAGCACATTTATCTCCTTTGATCTATCGCAACTGACAGTCTCCTCGCATTTCCTACAAAGCAGGTGCTCATACAAAAAAACAATGTAAAGACTAGTAAGATGACAAGTGAAAATGGCTTCACTAACGCCACTAGTAAGAACGACTAGTGGCACTGGCCATATGACTAGTAAGATTTATGACTAGTAAGATAGCTACTGAATCTGGACTAGTGCACCGTGCAGCCAGCACAACCCCTGGGGGGTGGAAATTGATTGGCAAGGCAGCATCTGCGCGCTGAGCAATCAATTGAAAAATGGGAGGAGGGGGAATGGTGACAATTTCCGGTCGGGCAAGCAGTAGAAACCGCTGGCCCAAACGGGCGTTCGAGTGCAGAAGTACGTGAAGGGCGGAGGGGATGAGGGAGAGGGGGTTGCAAGAACGTGCTTGGAATGGTCAGCGTACACAACACACCGCAACTGGTCCCGTCTGCACCGGGTTCCGGTCCGTTACGACAGAAGGCGGACCCTCATCAGCGCGGAACCTGAGTGTCTGCAGACAGGACAGCAGTGCGTGTGAGTCTGGTTCGTCAGGCGGCTGTTTGTGGCTCGCCGTAGAGGGGTTGCTGGAAACGTGCTTGGATTGGGCTCCTATTGAGTCCAACTTGCTCTCGGTGGGATGTCCACATGCTCGTGTCTTCGTTCCTTTTTGGCATTCAGGGCACTGGTGGGAGGATCTCCCGGGCTGTCGTTGTTTTGGTCTTCCGCATTGTGGGTGGCTGGATTCGCCGATCCGACACGTCCGGCAGCCGTTCTCCCGTCGTGAGCTCAAAGTCGACGGCTAGCTCTAAGAACGTCACCGTGTGTTCGGATCCGATATGTGCCCAGCACAACTTGCCGATCCACCAGTGTAGCGCCTTCCAGAGCGCCTCAGTCTGCTTCCATTGCTGCGAAACCGTCCCCACTTCGATTGTCGGCATGGATATCCTTCTCGGGCACGGTGTCGTCCATTTCCATGGATATTGGGCTAAGCGGTGGTGGCGTGACGTCTCTTGTGCTCTGTCGTCGCGTATTTGACGAGCACGCAGTACTGCAAGGAAGAAACGCTGCAGGTTTCCGACGAAAGCACACGCTCGTACATGATCCAGGGGGATCGGCTGCGCTGCCGCATCGACCCCATGCCTGTAGAGAGGCGCTATTCCGCACATGCTAAGGCAGGGTGGCCACGTTGTCCTGTCTGTGGTGACCATGCCGTGCTCTTCCCGCACATCCTTCCATGCCTCACACATCCACCATAGGTGCGCCACCGTTTCCCCCTCTTCGTCGTTACAATACGGGCAGGGCCTACTCTGCCCTGTGCGGCCTGTCGTGGATACTGCCCCTGCGATAATGGACCTCAACATTCCTTGCTGGTATCCAGTGATGCCACTATCCGGCGTTTGCAGAAGGTGTCGGGTGACGCTTCCATCCACTCCATGTGTGCGTGTGTGTGTGTCTTTTGTCATATGACAAAGTGTTCTGGTCCTGGTGCCTGTCGTCTCACCTTGGGCACGGCTTTGTCAACCAGGCGACGGGTGCGCTTTGGGTGATTGTGGCGAGGGGTGTGCCCGACACTGAAGCGGGCTCTTTACTTGTCTGTCCGGAAACAGTCAAGCCTTCATAGATTCAGCTCTTCAGTTCTCGTGCGAGCGGTGACAACCCCCAGGGAAGGGCAACCCCGAATAAGTTTTCTTTCGGCAAGCCAGACTTCTGGAGGGGATGGGGGGAGATACTTGTTACGCGTCAAGAGCGCGTCGTGCTTGCACCCACTAGAGGCCGGAATCTTAAATCCGCGGGGGTTTTAGACTGATACTGACTCGAATCCGTGCGCTGCAGCGCGAATCCTTCTTTTTGCTGTGCGCCTCCTTGAGTATTCTCTACAAAGCGTTGACGCATCCACACGTAAGCCCCCATTTTCTTTTCGGTGGAAAAGTTTGGGTAGGTTTCCCCTTCTCATCTGTTTGGTTCTCGTGTCAGGGATCTCCGTGTGGAGCACAGACATGCGAACTGAACCGGTTGAAAAATGTGTGGTGCTGGGATCGCTAATGGCGCAAGCTTTCATTTTTAGACACCCGTGTTGCAATGCCTCGAGAAATAGAAGCTCTTCTTTTTCTTGTCGAAAACAACGCTTCGACGCAGTGGGGAGAACGCTGGAGCTCGGAAAGTTCTCGGCTGGCCAGACACGCGGAACACCCTAGCAAGGAAGTAGGGGATGAGAGTGCTCTGTAAGTCGCGGTTTGAGTGAGTGAGTGCGTGTGTGGTGACCTCTTCGGACAGCGCAGGCATGCGGCAAGCCGTTGGCGAGGTGGGCTTGGTGGAGTTTGGTTGGCGCGTTTTGAACCTGGTTGTTTGTCTTTTTGACAGAGTGAACTGGTGCCTCGTGTCTCACCTTTCATATACGGTTGTGCCATGGTAGCTCCTGCCGCCGTTCGACGAAGCTAGTCGCGGCCTGATGATTCCGATGAACCGTGAGTAACTCTCGCATTCCTCTGGTGGGTTCTTAGAGGCATTCAGCCATAATCCACCCAGTGGTAGCATCACGGCACTGTCCAATTGAACAAACGTGGATACCGGGGCCTAGAAACGGGAGTTCCTCTTTCTTGCTACCCCGTAATGCGGGACAATCTGCACATCTGCACGATGGGTGGTAAGACGAAGGGCTTCACCAGCCACTCAAGCGAGTTTCGGTACTTCACTGCTGTAGGTTCTCCCCGCTGGCTTTGGCTTCGGCGTTCGTCCGCGCCGGTGGTTTCACGTTTGAACCTAGTGGTTGGTTGCGAATTCTACGGGAATGTTCAAGAGAGGAGGAATGGATTCGGGAAGAAGGGAGGGGGGGAGCACCATGGCGGCGGCGCGGGGGGAATTAGGTTGCGGTAGTCTGGTGTGTGGACATCTTCTACCGCTTCTACCGAGGGATTGCACTCTCGTGCAGTCCGCCGTGGCGCTTTGGGAGCGGGTGCGGCAAAGGTAGGTGTTGTGTTGCGAGGCAGACGTCTGCCTTTCGTTGATGCTGGCTGGGAACGGTGGTGTGCACCGGCAGGCGCGGGCTTTCAGTGGAAAGCGATGCCAACCACCCCACCACGTTCCGAGTGCTGCCTTCAATGGCAAACGTCCCAATCATCCACGCGCTTTGCGCTTGTTTCACAGTCAATTTGACTTTTCGTATGGGGGGGGGGGGGAAGGGGGCGGTAGGTATCGTGCTGCAAGGCAGCAGTCTGCCTTTCGTTGATTTCGGTCGATCGGGAAATTTTTCGTCGGAGGATTTTCCCGACCGGCCAGCATGGTTGGGTGGAACCGGCGGATCTGGGAGCCGTACAAGGTCGGAGCAGACGCGGGGAGGCGGGAATGCAAGAACGGGCTTGGAATTTGGAATGGAAATGTGCTCAACGCCGCACGGGTCCCCCGGCTGTGCCGTGTTTCGATCCTGTAAGCCACGGACTCATACGGCGGACCATCACCCGGCACGGCACAGGACACCGGGTTTGTCAGACGGCTGTTGGCGTGACTCGTCTCAGCCAGGACCACTCACGGGGCAGACGGGGCCATCAGGAAGTCATGAGGAGGGGGGGAAAATCTTAGTTTCGTGTTCAGGCGCTACTTGCCTCGGGGGGGGGGAGGGGGGGGGGAGCGGATTGCCATCAGAACCTCTCTCGTGGATGCTTTGTCTGCGCCGTGAAGGACGGCATGGTCTGGAATCCGTACAAGGTCGGGGCAGACGTCGGGGGGGGGGCGCAAGGTGCTGAAAAAGCAGCCATCAGGAAGACTGTATCGCGAGAGGGCCATGGAGGGGATGCAGAGCTAAAAGCAACCTCTAGTGGTGCTTTGGCTGCGCCATGAAAGGACGGCTTAGCCTGGGATCCGTATGGGGGCAGTATAGGGAGGGGGCGGAGAAGATCTCATTGCGAGAGTGGAGTTCGCGGAGGACGCAGTGCCATCAGAACCTGTGGTGGTGCTTCGGCGGCGGGACGAAGGGTCGACGGCTCTGGGACCCGTACAAGGTTGCAGACGCAGGGCGGCGCAAGGTGCTTTCGGGTGTTCCCAAGTCCCACCCGAAAAGCGGGTGGGACAACAACCAAAACGCGTGGAAATCAGCACCCGAAAAACGGGTGTGGCACCCGCTTTTTTACCTCCAGCTTCTGAGGCTGGACTCCACACCGAGTGCGGCAAGACCGCCGCTGACTTGTCTTCTGTGTACGGTGGCAATCTGCGAAGCAAACTCGAACGGAACGCCGGCCACTCCTGCGGCGGCCGCACCCGCCGACGCCAGCGCGAGGTTGCCCAGACCACCTCTACCGGGGCCCCCTGATGAAGTGACTGCGCTGACGGTCTGGCGATCGCAGCCACAGTCTTCTTTCAAAGGTGGCAGTCTGCGAACTGAACTTCGCAGAGCACAGTGGACATGGGGTTGCCGTAGAGTGGGGGGGGATTGCAAGAACGTGCTTGGAATGGGTATGTGCTCAACACCGCACTGGTCCCGTCTGCGCCGTGTTTCGGTCCTTTAAGCCACGGACACATAAGGCGGACCATCATCAGCGCGGAACCTGAGAGTCTGCAGACAGGACAGCGGTGTGAGTCTGGTTTGTCAGGCGGCTGTTCGTAGCTCGTCACAGCCAGGACCACCGTGCTACTAGAGCTCAGGCGAATCCGTCACGGGAGAGAATGCCGTAGAGTGGGGGGGGGGGAATATTTGTTCAATGTTTGGACAGGACGTCTTTCATGCATATACGGGGGTGGGGTTATGGCGGGGCGGAGAAGATCGTGTCGCGAGAGTGGAAAGGGGCGCATTGCCATCAGAACCTGTGGTGGTGCTTCGGCGGCGGGACGAAGGGCCGGCGGCTCTGGGACCCGTACAAGGTCGGGGCGGCAGAGGCGGGCGCCGCCAGGTGCCTGGAGTTGTACAGGGCCGCGTCCGCCGCCGAGATCGCGCGCAGCGACTCTTCGGCCGCGAACAGCGCGCGGGACGCAGTGCCCCCGTGGGCATGCGGCGGCTGCTGCTGCTGCTGCTGGTGGTGGTGTGGGTGGTGCAGCGCCGGGGCCGGGTTGTGCCCGTGCGGCAGCCTGCGCGTGATGTCCGGCACGGGCCTGCGGAATGCCGGCCACTCCTGCCGCGGCGGCCCCGCCGACGCCGGCGCGAAGATGCCCGCCGACGCTGCGCCGCCCAGGCCGACCGTCCCGTACCGCCCGGCCGCCGCCGCCGCCGCGTACTTCTTCTCGAACCCGATGAGCTCCTTCTCCCGCTCGTAGTCCATCGTCGTTGCGGCGCTCGCCCGCCGGTTCAGCCGCATCTCCTCCGGGATGTCGCGGGGGCCGCCGAAACCCGGGGCCGACGGCATCGCCTCCGGGGCAAGCGGGCAGTCCAAGCTGTCGCGCGGTATGCCCCTCTGCATCTCCTTGCACCCGGGGGTTTTGATGGCTCCGGACGTGTAGGCAGAGGGGGGGAGGCGGGTGAGGATCCCGGTCTCCTGCGCGGCCTCCCGCGCGCCCTTCACGAAGCCGTGGGACAGCACCTCGTCGGCCCGCAGCCGAGTCGCGGGGTCGTAATGGAGCAGCCGCCTGAGGAGGTCTACAAACTCTGGGTCTGCCTTGATGTCCTGTGCGAACGGCTTCGGCGGCCCGGCGCGCGTGCTGGGGCGCAGCCGCCCCGTCGAGTCGAAGAGCTGCTGGCGGGCCTTCGGCTCCGCGGTCTCAGCGAGCCACGCCGGCGCCGGGCCGACGCGCCGCTCGATCAGCTGCAGGTGCTGCGCATCGCTCGAGACGTCGAACAGCATCCTCCCCGTGTACAACTCGTACAGGATGCACCCGAACGACCACATATCCGCGGCGTACGACCACGGCGCCCCGACGAGCACCTCCGGCGCTCGGTACGGGCGGGTCGAGATCAGATCCTGGTCCGGTTTCTCCGAATAAAACGAAGCCGAGCCCAAGTCAACGATGGTCCACCCGTCGCCCAGCCCCGCGGACGTGTCGTTCGGGTCGTCGAGGAGGATGTTCTCCGGCTTCAAGTCGGTGTGCACCATGCGGCAGTCGAAGTGCAGGTACTGCAACGCGCGCGAGAGTTCTCGGACCAGGTTCTGCAGGACTCTGCGCGAAGCAGGATCGGTGACGCCGTACGACCTCCTCGACTTGAGCGAGGGGCCTAGCAGGTCGAACACGAAGTAGGTAGTCCCATTCTCTTTGAATTGCTCGAGCAATTTGCACACCTTGTGCGCGTTGTTTCGGTCCTTCTCGGCGACGATCTTCAGCATGTCAAGCTCGAACTGCGCATCGCGCGCGTACTGCGGCGACAGCATCTTGACCGCTACCATCTTGTTCGTCTGCAGGTCTCGGGCGCGCACCACCCGAGCAAAGTTGCCCCTGCCAACCTCGTCGAGAACCTTGTACCTGCCGTGGAACACATCGCTCATCCCGTGGCCCCCGCTGCTGCGTCTAACTAGTGGCACGGTCGGCATCGTGTGGCTTCTGTGCGGTTCCTTTGCCTTTTTCTACTTTTTTCTCGCTAGTTTCTGTTGTCCTAACGCCTCCCCCCTGTGTGGTGTGATTCTAGTGGCAGGAACTCGTGTGTTGCGGGGAGTTTTTCGGACGGTGCATTGATCTTTGTAGCCGGGAAGAGTGGCAGTGCTCACACCGCACTGGTCCCGTCTGCGCCGTGTTTCGGTCCTTCAAGCCACGGACACATAAGGCGGACCATCATCAGCGGGTGGGGGACACAACAAGGGTGGGGGACACAACAAGGGTGGGGGACACAACAAGGGTGGGGGACACAACAAGGGTGGGGGACACAACAAGGGTGGGGGACACAACAAGGGTGGGGGACACAACAAGGGTGGGGGACACAACAAGGGTGGGGGACACAACAAGGGTGGGGGACACAACAAGGGTGGGGGACACAACAAGGGTGGGGGACACAACAAGGGTGGGGGACACAACAAGGGTGGGGGACACAACAAGGGTGGGGGACACAACAAGGGTGGGGGACACAACAAGGGTGGGGGACACAACAAGGGTGGGGGTTCTCCGCTATGCCGACAAGTGTCCGCCAAAGTCTAACTGACACGTTCCCCGTGGAACAAATCGCTCATCCGGTGGCCCCGCTGCTGCGTCTAACTAGTGACACGGTTGGCATCGTGCGGCTTTTGGGTATTGTCTAACAGGCCCACCTCCAGAAGTCCTGTACTTACGATTACGGAATAACACCAAGCCCATGCCAACTTTCTGTTCCAGTTGTCGGTGGCCACCTAAATCTGTAGGCGCGTGGCTCGGCAGCGCGCTTCACTGTCAAAGCCTCGCGCGTTTGCAGGCTTTCCCCCGCCACTGCGTTTTCAGGAATGAGCTACGAACCAAAAAGAGCTAGTGAGCGACTCGTACCCTTTTTTTGTCAGTGCGGCCGGGGGACGGCAAAAGAAAGAGGCCATTACACGTAACGGCAGGCTAGTACCTGCATGCTAGAGAGCGAAAGGGCAGCAAGAAGGGGGTGGCGCAAGAGTGTAGCAACAAAATGATCAATGGCTGCATGGCTGCAGTCGATGAGGGCGGCAGTTGCCTGCGCCCTGAAAATAAAAAACAGCAGTATTGAGCTAGTCGGTAGCCAATGAGTGCATGGCTGCAGCGATCATCGGTCACGTCCTCTCGTGCTGTCGTGCCTACAAGGCAAGAAGTCGTCGGAACCACGGGGAGTTCGCGTGCTCGCTGTTTCATCAGCAAATCACCAAATAGTTGTAGGTGCATATGCTGTTTGCCTGTCTGGTAACGTTTCTTCACTCCGTGGGCATTGGTCGTCTACATTTTGTGGACTCTTGTTGGCGTCGTCGGTGGTTTGACGGATGAACGGGGTCCCAACATGGCAACGGCCATCCACCAGGGGAGCGACATGGGGCGAAATAGGCAGGACACTCCTTTGTGTTTTTTTTTTTCCGATCCCGTATGGGAGATACAGATTTGGTGTCTTTCAACCTTTTTTTTTTTTTTTTTTTTTTGGCGCATTTTCCAGTTCTGTTTTCATGGCCCCAGCTTGCGCGATGCGAAAACATGGGCCTGGCCCCCGCAGGCGCCTGCTACGTCGACTGGAACAGCGACTTCTGGTTGATCCACGTGTCGGACGTCGGAGCTGGCCGACTCGCTTTTTGCGACGCCTTTCGGGGTCAGCTCGGAAGGGGCGGGTGCCTTGGATTCCGACAGCACTTTTCCAGCTCTGCTTTGACCGCTGTTTGCGCACGATGTGAAAACATGGGCCTGGCCCCCGTGGGTGCCTGCTACGTCGACTGGAACAGCGACTTCTGGTTGATCCACGCAAGCAGCATGAGGAAGGTTGAAACGCCGAGGAAGGTCGCGTTGACGGTCAAGACGAGGTCGTCGACCGGGAACGCCAGGACGGGCCCGGTGAGCTGGCACAGCAGGCACGACACGCCATCGTGTTTGCAGTTCTGTTTTCATGACCGCTGTTTGCGCGCGATGCGAAAACATGGGCCTGGCCCCCGCGGGTGCCTGCTACGTCGACCGGAACAGCGACTTCTGGTTGATCCACGCAAGCAGCATGAGGAAGATCAAAACGCCGAGGATGGTCGCGTTGACGGTCAAGACGAGGTCGTCGACCGGGAACGCCAGGACCGGCCCGGTGAGCTGGCACAGCAGGCAGGCACGACACGCCATCGTGTTTGCAGTTCTCTGTTTTCATGACCGCTGTTTGCGCGCGATGCGAAAACATGGGCCTGGCCCCCGCGGGTGCCTGCTACGTCGACCGGAGCAGCGACTTCTGGTTGATCCACGCAAGCAGCATGAGGAAGGTCAAAACGCCGAGATGGTCGCGTTGACGGTCAAGACGAGGTCGTCGACCGGGAACGCCAGGACCGGCCCGGTGAGCTGGCACAGCAGGCAGGCACGACACGCCATCGTGTTTGCAGTTCTGTTTTCATGACCGCTGTTTGCGCGCGATGCGAAAACATGGGCCTGGCCCCCGCGGGTGCCTGCTACGTCGACCGGAACAGCGACTTCTGGTTGATCCACGCAAGCAGCATGAGGAAGGTCAAAACGCCGAGGAACACGACAGACGCGACCAAGTACACCGGCAGCGCGAAGCCGTAGCCCGCGCCGCCGTCGTCGACGGGCACGTCGGGGAGAACGGCGGGGGTGCTCGCCCATTTTATCTCGGAGACGCTGAACGCGGCCAGGCAGAAGGCCTCCATGCCGTGGAAGTCGGCGAGGCAGGATTGGCACGGGGAGCGGATGGTCACCGTGTGGCGGACGAAGACGCCCCACCGCAAGGTCGCGTTGACGGTCACGACGAGGTCGTCGACCGGGAACCCCAGGACCGGCCCAGTGAGCTGGCTCAGCAGGCACGACACGCCGTCGTCCGCGAACGACTCGATCGTGACGACGAGCGCCAGCCGACTCTCCGAGCAGGCAGGGAACTCGCACGTCAGCGGCGACGGCAGCACGAACGACCCGCCGGGGCACGTTCGAAGCACGTCGGTCCCGCAGTTTATTGAAGAACGGTTCACAGCGCACCTCTGCTCCGGCACTTCGCAGGCGCTCGCCACGTGCACCGTGGGCGACGGCTCGAGCCAGCTGCCTGCATCCCGCAACGCGACATCCTCCGCGTTGTTAACTTCTCCCCATTTCTGGTCGACCGACGAGTAGTAGCACACGCGGAAACGCTGCGCGTTGGACGTGATGACCAAGTCGACGCTTGCCGACGCACTTTCTGCAATGCCTTTCGGGGTCAACTCGGAAGAAGCCGGTGCCTTGGATTCCGACAGCCGGCAGCTTTCAGCGTGTTCGACGAGCTTCACGGCGTCTTTTCCGGCCCGGGTGTCCAGTTTGTCGCCGGCAAAGGAGACCCGCATGCCGGCGGCGGTCCACGTCACGCTGTACGCCGCCGGGCGCTGCGTGAAGATGGTCACGACGCCGAACGGCTTCGACAGCAGCGGCGAGCACACGTGGTACGACCCGGCCGCCGGAGCCCGCGCCGCGCCGCCGCCCACGAGGTAGTGGACGCTGCGGGCTGCGTCCGCCGCGCCTGCAAAGCACACGAGCAGCTCACCCCCGCTGCCGCTGTCACTCGGCAGCTTTTCGACCAGGACCAGGTCCCCCGCGCTGCCCGTCAACACGGCGGGCAAAGGGGGCGCCGGGGCCCCCCGTTCCGGTTCTGCGTCCCCGGGCGTGTCAGCCGGAGGCGCGCTGGCGGCGGGCAGGGTGTCCGGCGGCGGCGGCGCCGGCGACGGTGAGCTTCCGCCGCCGCCGCTGGTGGACGGGGCGGAGACGAAGGCCTGCCGGAGCGTGTTCGGGGGCGCGGCGCCCGCGTAGTGGCGGGCGAGGAGGCCGCCGAGGGTGCGCAGCGGGGGGGTGGTTTCGAGCCGGAGGGGATCGCCTTCGTGCACGGACCCGCCGCTGATCCCGGTGACGACAGGGTACGGCAACCCGGCGAAGTTTGCCACGGGGGCCGCGGCGGCGACGGCGGGCATCACGTCGCCATACCGCTCCCACGCCGCCATCGACCCCGCGCTACCACCCGCTTCCGCCAGGGAACTCCCCTTCAGCAGTCGCGGCGCAGCGTCGTCTGGCGTGGCTGGCTTTCCGACAGACGCCAACTGGTAGTGCACAACTGCGCAATCCGCTGGACCGGTGCCCGGGTCCCGCTCGAAGACCAAGCAAAAATCGGCCACGGCCACCGCCTGGCTGAAAAACAGCTGCGTGGAGTCGAAGCTCGCGCCGGAGATGTTTTGCACCGGCCAGCGCATGCGCACAGGCTGGTCCTCCGCGTCCTTGCCTTCCCCGACGATCGCCAGAGTGTACCCCCCCCTCGGGCACTCGGGCGCGTGCGCCAAGAAGCACGTGATCTCGAGCACGGATAACGCCGAAAGCGTGGCCACCACGAACTCGCCGCCACCGTCGGGTATCACAGCTTTGATCTCGGTCCCCGGGCAGTGCGCGTGCAGCACCCTGTCGCTGCCGACCATCTGCAGCCTCTCCACCGCGCGCGCGGCGGACGCCGAAACGCACGCCAAACCGGCGCAAACCAGCTTCAAAAGCAGCATCGCAGCAGCCGCCTCAAAAAAAAAACGAGAGTCAAGAAGTACGGTCGAAAAGATGAACCCAAGTGTGTGGGTGTCACCCTGAAGGTGGCGGGGGTGATCTCAGGGAGGCCGCCCACGCGATAAAATGCCGTGAAGCGGCGACACCGAGACTCAGAGAATACCCCTTTCGATCTGCCACAAATCGAGCCCCCGCGTCTCTAAATAGCCCGGGAGGGGGGTCCAAAAACGCAGCGGCCGCGCCGGCGCCAGCAACCGGGTTGTAGAAAGACGGAAAGGGTCAAATAAAAAGAAAGCGGAGGCGACCCTTCCGCCAGGATTTCACGAGAAAAAAAAAAGAATGAAGGCCCCCCCGACGACAAGGAAGGTGAAGCTACGCAAGCTTCCGGAACAGTATTAAATCTCTTGGCCTTATACCGACATATAAAAAAGAAGGAGGTGGGGTCGGGATGCTAGCAGCCCCCTACAGGTTGAGAACCTGCTGGAGACGCTGGCGGGAGTCTGTCCCACGCCGAGGATAGAAACGCGCGGTTGTTGGAAGCGAGGAAAGGGTGAGGGGAAAGGTTTGGATGAAAACGCAGCTCAGTAGTGGTGGCACCTGAGGGAGGAAATCTCAGGGCCTCCAACGCGATCAAGCTTGTTGAGCAGCGGCTGCCGGCTTGTTGAAATGGAAACGTGGTGAAACTGTTGTGTTTCGAGAAAGAGAAAAGAGTGGGGAATGTGCTCGTCGCCGAAGATGGACCCCTGGTCTCTGCTCTTGTAAGAAAAATTAGTCGGAGCCTCTTGCGAGGTCGAGTTGGGGTGTTTGGTGTTTGTCTATAGGACGTCGCCTTTTCTTTTTTATTTCGAGGATTCTTTAAAACGCGTTCTGTTGTCTTGTTGAGAGTGTTTTTGCTGCTGGCGAGCAAGCGGAGAAGGGGGTTTTGTGGTGTCCTGCTGTGTTGCATTCTAATTTTATGCCGCGTGCAATGTGCGACGAAAACTGAACCGCCCGGGAAGGACCTTCTGAACACGATCATTTGTTGCCAAGGTGCCACCTTAATCCGTCCAGGACTTGAGTTCAGCGTAGTGCGGTCAACGAAAACCCCAGTTTCCCTTTGTTTCTCCTACTGTCGCGGTATACGGGTCTTGCGATTCATCGAGGGAATTTCACTAGGCATTACGAACGAACTTCAGGTTCCTTTGGGCTGGCTGGCGGGGAAAATATTTTTCTCCCCACTCTCCCTGCTGTTTGTATTCGAGGCCGTGCGGCCCCTGTTACCGCGCGAGGATAATCACTACCTTTGTTTCCGCCGCTTTAGTGGCGAGGTCCGGGAGATTTGGGGTTCCCACTCCTGGGATAGCCTATTCTCTCACACATGGTGGCTATCTCGGGGGGGCTTACCCATCGTATGTTAGACCCTTGTTTTCCCCCTTTTCTGTATTCCAGTGAAACTTCTGAAGTGTTTGTTGTCATGTCCGCCCTCTACAGCTGACTTCTCTTTGTTCCCGCTGTCTAAGATGAATGAAGCATCGACTTGCCTTGCCGCTGTTGCTGCTGTTGGTTGCGAATCAATTTCTTCATTGACAATTTCTAGGCCTACTGGGACGCCGAAACTTCTTCTTCCCCACGGTTTGGTCGGTTTTCACCTCCGGAGGTCCCAAGGGGAAGGTCCCACGCCTTTGCCGCATGGCTCTTAAGCAGGTGTGACACCCACTTTTAAAGGCTGGACCCACCAGGCAGAGGAAGCGACGACCATCGACGGTTTCCCGGCGTAGAAAGAGTGCCGTTTTTCCACGCGGGTGCCCTCGTGTTGCGGTTTGCTTCAGCCTCGGAAAGGGGAAGGTGGAAATAACGACGATCGATGATCTTCCTGTGCTTCCACGTTCTCATCGTGGCGCTCTCAGGGTCAGTCAGAGTGGGAGTGGTTTAAGCAAGAGAGTGAGCGATTCGTGTTGGGAAGGCACCTGCCCGCGGTAACTTGGTCGGAAAGCGAGTTTGAGCACCAGGTCTCGGTTCCATCCTGGCGAAGGAAGGAAGGAAAACAATGGGATCATCTACGGGCCCCCCGCCTGAAGTTGTGAACGTGTTGCATTAACTACAAAGTGGGTCTTTTTTGTTGAACGCTTAAGCCCGCCACTAAACCAAGATTTACCTGTGTTTCGTGTGGGCTACAGCACATTTACCTCCTTTGATCTATCGCAACTGGCAGTCTCCTCAAGCATTTCCTACAAAGCAGGTGCTTATACAAAACAACAACCATTGTGCACGCAACATTTAGCGTCAACAGCCTGTGCTGTCGTTCGCTGACACGTCGGGTGCAAGGTTTTCACTGGGGCATCTTCACAAGGTGATTCAGTTCGTAGCGAAGGTTTCGCAGCGTGTGTAGCTGCACGGGGCGATTCAGTTGATAGCAAAGGCTTCACGCAGCGTTGTAGCCCTGTGCGACTTAAAAGCCCCTGAAGGCGGCAGTGTAGTTTCTGTCAATAAGGCTGTGAAGGCTCAGCAGCAGTTTAGCTCCGAGGCATAGCAGCATGTAGTACCTCGAAGACTTGGCAGCATTTGAGCAGCAGTGTAGCTCTAACACTGAGTTCGCAGCAGGCTTAGCAGCATTGGACTACCGAATTAGCAGCAGTATCTAATGTCTAACTCTGCGGTTAGCAGCGGGCTTAGCAGCAGGCGTAGCAGCAGGCGTAGCAGCAGGCGTAGCAGCAGGCGTAGCAGCAGGCGTAGCAGCAGGCTTAGCAGCATTTGAGCACCGAATTGGCAGCAGTATCTAATGTCTAACTCTGCGGTTAGCAGCGGGCTTAGCAGCAGGCTTAGCAGCAGGCGAAGCAGCAGGCTTAGCAGCATTTGAGCAGCAGTGTAGCTCTAACACTGAGTTAGCAGCAGGCTAAGCAGCATTGGAGCACCGAATTAGCAGCAGTATCTAATGTCTAACTCTGCGGTTAGCAGCGGGCTTAGCAGCAGGCTTCGCAGCATTTGAGCAGCATTGTAGCTGCAAGGCTTAGCAGCAGTGTAGAGCTAACGCTGAATTAGCAGCAGTGTCTAGCTCCGTGGCAAGCAGCATTCGAGCAGCATCGGAATTGCAAGGCTTAGCGGCAGCGGCAATGTAGCTCCGTCAGTAGGGCTTGAAAGCCTCCGAAGGCGGTTTGGCAACGCCAGTCTCCGGGAGCTCCAACATGGTCTCGAGGTTGTCTTCGGCTGGCTCCGCGTCTTCGTCGTCTTCGTCGTCGTGGTCGTCGCCGTCGTCGTTCCGACGCTCCGGCAAGCTCGTGAACCGCTCCCACGGCTGCTGAGGGCGGCATCCTCGTCCGCACACGGCAGGACCCGCTGCGTTGATCGCACGGAACTTCCCCTTTTGGTTCGGGTCCTCCTCGACGTCGAAGTTGATCTGCGGGAGAAATAGAGTAGTCGGGCTTGCAGTGGCACTGTGTGCGCGGATTAGAAGGCACCCAATTTGTGGACTCTCAAATCTGGGACCCAAACCTTGAACCTAAACCTTTGGACTCAAGTCTTTTGGGGCCCAAATTTTGGACCCGAAAGTTCGGACCCGGTAGATTAGGGTCCACACAGCGAAGTCCAACCTCAGAAGTTGACGTTACGAGGGTAAGCCGAGTCAGAGTGTCGGCCAGAGGCTTTTAGCCCAGGAGACCTATTGCGGTTAACGGTACGGCCCGATGCAAGATAATGAGATCCCCTGTTTTTTCCATGCACATCCACAAGACACTCTGCATCCGGGTTGCGGAATGTTCCCGCATTCCCTTTCGGCAATCCTGCACGTCCGAGCAAGCTCGTCAGAGGCGCACCCGACAAGCGGGGGTGCTACCCAAATCGCGTGAAAGTCCACACCCGAAAAGCTGGTGTGACACCCGCTTTTTAAACTCCAGCCAACTTGTCCCCAGGGGCCGCCGGCATATGCGCTGGTGCGATTGATACGGGAAGAAGGGGGATCTTAGTCTAATGTTTAGGCAGGACACTGCCTCTCATGCATGTTTGATGCTAGCATCAAGTCTTCTTCGAAGAGAGTGTAAATTAGAAAAGGGAAGAAGGGTCGCGGAGAGTGTAAGACTCCGCAGGTAGGGTATGAAACCTTGAGGGACTAGTCCTCTTTTTTTGTTTTTCGCCGCGGTGTTGTGTGCACCTCGTTCTTCGTCTCGGGTTTCGCTCGTGAACGCAGACCATCCAAGAAAGAAGGGGGGGGGGGGGGGGGGGGGGGGGGGGTCGTAGCATACGTCGTAGCCGATGTTCAAACTGCCGCCGCCGAAGGCGGAATGGTGGATGTAGATGTCGCGGCCCGTGTGCTCCCCGTTGAGGGGCACCACGAAGCCGTACCCGCCGAGTCGATCGTCGGTGCCGTCGAACCACTTCTTGACCTTGCCGAACACGCTCGCCGTCTGCTGCACGGGGAGGCGCGTGGCGATGTTCTTCGGCGCGCCGGCCACCCGCGCGCTCCGCACTTCGCCGATCTTCTTGCCCCCGGGCGCGGTCACCCGCACAGCCACCGGTCGGCCGCGCTGCGTTTTTTAGAGTTTAAGTTCGCTTGAAGTTCCGGGGTTTTAGGGTCTCCGTGTGACCTTTGATGAATGGGTTCTCTTCGAGCAAGAAAGGGATATATGGTTACGGGTTGTTTTTTAGCGTTTATTTAGAGTGCAAGTTGCTATGCTAATTTTAGAGAAAAAGTTCGCTTGAAACTCCGGGGTGATAAAGTCTCCGGGACGACCGTCGTCAATATGGAAAGGTGTCCTTTGTGCTCTGAGTGTTCTTGAGAGTTTTTTTTTTTTAATGACGGCAGTTTTTTGCCAATCGGTCGCCTCGTGGCTATGACTTTGTGGAGTTTTCTTCTTTTTTTTTTTTGTTTCGGACTTGTACGCAGGGCCTTATATATAAAAGTTCCTCCCACGTAACTGTCCATAAGTTGCTCGGAGTTACTAAAAATCCCAGTTGCGGCACAACTGCACGTTTATGTACCCGACAGGGTGCACCTCTTTTGTGGTTGTCACTACTGTCCACCACAGAGACTATACCAGCGCCGCAGGCGCGGAAATTTTTTTCAAGCTATTGGGCCAGTCGCAGGTTCCAAATTTGAGGCTGTACGTTGCTTCAACGATGATCCAAAGGTGCAGTAACCGGTGCTGTGTACTGCTAGTGTGACTGCTGTACTGTAGCACTACTACTGGGCCCCTCAGCCGGGGCATCATTCTGTGCTTTTTTTTTTTTTTTGGTTGCTCGGACTTGGTCCGAGCACCAGACCCATATATAAGCCACTGCTTGTACGGTACGGCAAGAGGGTGTGTTTTGAATTCCTGGTGTGACCAGATTCAGGGTTTGCTTAATTGGATTGATTGACCGGATTTGTGCTTGATTCTTGCCGGGTTTGTGCCGACGCTACCGGGTGCTGTGAAACGAGTTTGTGCCTAGTTCTTGCAGGGTTTGTGCCGAGTTCTTACTGAATGGGTCGCAGATCACACCAATGCCCCACGCAGCTCTTCGTCTACCTATTGATGCAGATTATCGCCACAGACTCTTTGCATTCTAACCCAAAATATTTGCGTTCTGACCCAAACTCCCTGTTCCCATCGCAGTACGATAGACGAGAAAAGCCACGCAAGGGCAAGATGAAAATACCCGTCCAGGGGACTTACGGAAATAAGGGGGAAGGGAGGGCGGGTTCTCTTCCCGTCCAACGACACCCCCCCCCAACCACCTGGTTCTTGGGTGGCTTGACGACTGCGCAGCAGCATTCCCGCAGTGATACTGTAAGACGAGCAATGTACACGACAGGTATTCGAGTCGGGACGCGTGCCTAAACCATGGATCTCGTGAGTGTATCTTTTTTTGCAGCAACGTGTGGTGACCAAACCGGCGATAAGCTGCTCGGGCAGAAACTCGTGCGAGCTAGTCCGGCCACGTCAGTCTCAGAGTAAGTAGATTAAGAGTGGGTCTGCCGACGGGTCGTCAGAGTCCGAAGAACCCAACGTAGGTTCAACTCAAAGAATGCTTGAGGCACAGATCTTGACAGGACAGATCGAATGGTTCGAGTAGTAGTAGTATGTGTCGTCTGCCGAAGCAGCCGAAGACAGCAGGCGCAGGGAGCAGGTCTTGCTTTACTTTTCTCTTCTTCATGGAGACCCGCCCCCGGCATCCCGACTGTCCAATCACTGTCAAAGAAAGTTTCGCCTATTGTGATGAGGTGGTTGACCAGGCCCCCACGAAGCCTTATACACAACACGACTACAACACGAGGATGCAGCCCTGCTTAGGTGTGCACTCAGCCATCAGGCCATTGGCTGCTAAGCACCCCCCGACCGGTCGAATTGCCACTTTTGTGGCCCTCTATTCGCCGGGCGGTGCTGTTAGCACTTGTTCCGCGTCACATCAAGTACATGATGCTGGCGTGGTTGGAGTAAAAAGGTGAAGCCAGAAAGCTGCTAATCTTGCTGCTGACCACATGAAGTGGTGCCACAGGAACTCCGAAGAAAACTGAAGCAAGTGGGAAGGGAGGGACGGGAAGCAAGCTACTTTGTTTCTCTGGACGGATTGGAGCGGCAAACCTGTCGTTCGGATTCTTATTAGTCTTCAAAGAAACAAGTTTATTTTCCTACAAATAAAAAAGGAGCAATACCGCTTCTTCCACCTCGAACTCCACCTTCGTCCCGGTTTCCGGTGCTCCCTCGCCGACGATGCTCAGCTGACTCTGTAGGGTTGAGTGGTCCTGAAAAGTCCATTGGCGGGCATTTAGTGTAGAAGGAGACGGGACTTCTGAGCAACGCGGCCACACTCAGAAGCTGGATCTGAATACACTTGCAAAGGGGATGGAGAAATTGTCGAATGCAAATTCTGCCTCTCATGTTTTGATGCTAGCAACAAGTCTTCTTCGCGGGAATGCAGAGTTCGGTTTATTTTCTTCACATTTTTCTTTCGGTGCCGACAACTTCCATTCTCAAGGGAGGAATTGCAAGAACGTGCTCAGGATGGATGCGTGCTCAACACCGCACTGGTCCCGTCTGCGCCGTGTTTCAGGTCCTGTAAGCCACGGACACATAAGGCGGACCATCATCAGCGCGGAACCTGAATGTCTGCAGACAGGACAGCGGTGTGAGTCTGGTTTGCCAGGCGGCTGTTCGTAGCTCGTCGCAGCCTCAAAGAGGGGGAAGGGACGGGTGGCGTACCTTGTGGACGAATAAATCTTCTCCGTCGGCATCACATTCTATAAAGCCGTATCCCTTCGGGTTCCACCGCGCGATCACCCCCGTAAGAGACATCGCGGAGGGAAAAGCTAGACGTTGACGGCGCCGGGCTCTTCCGCCAGTAAGCAAGAGGGAGGAGTGGGGGGTGGCTGCCCCGGCGCTTTCTTATTTTCTGCTCGCCCGTACCCTCCTCCCCCTGCGCTTCGTCGGTGAAAACAAGAACCGAGAGAGATGTAGAGCTGTTTGGCCTGGTCGTTTGGACGGAGACTGCAAGAAATCTGGCAACAACCTGCACTCAGCCTGATCGAAGCCAGTAACGTTGAGCTACGAGTATTCCGCAGGTTCAAAGGAGCTGTGATTCTTCAGTAAAAAATCCGGCAGGCAGGTGAGTTGATACACACACGAGATGCCGACTTGCATGGCCACCGTCCTGCTGGCAGGATGACCCGGTACCCTTTGTGGGGTTGCAAAGGCTATCTTCTGAGTCGGCTCTCTCGGTTCATCTCGCGTTGCGAGTCCTGCTGTCAAGATGAACCGGCGCCCTTCGGATTTGAATAGCTATCAACAGACCCCCCCTGGGTCGGTTGTGGGATATAAATAGCAATCAGAACACCCTGGGCTGGCTGTGGGAGTTGAATAGCCATCAATCAGAACACTCTGGGCCGGCTGTGGGATTTGAATAGCAATCAGTCAGAACACCCTGGGACGCTTTCTGGGATTTAAACAGCTATCAATCAGAACACCCTGGGTCGGTTGTGGGAAATAAGTAGCAATCAGAACACCCTGGGCCGGCTGTGGGATTTGAATAGCTATCAATTAGAACACCCTGGGCTGGCTGTGGGCCATCAATCAGAACACTCTGGGCCGGCTGTGGGATTTGAATAGCTATCAGTCAGAACACCCTGGGACGCTTTCTGGGATTTAAACAGCTATCAATCAGAACACCCTGGGTCGGTTGTGGGAAATAAGTAGCAATCAGAACACCCTGGGCCGGCTGTGGGATTTGAATAGCTATCAATTAGAACACCCTGGGCTGGCTGTGGGAGTTGAATAGCCATCAATCAGAACACCCTGGGCCGGCTGTGGGAGTTGAATAGCCCTCAATCAGAACACTCTGGCCGCCGGCTGTGGGATTTGAATAGCTATCAGTTAAACACCCTGGGCGGGCTCTCTCGGTCCATCTCGCGTTGCGAGTCCTCCTGTCAAGATGAACCGGCACCCTTTGTGGGATTGAATAGCTATCAGTCAGAACACCCTGGGCCGGCTGTGGGATTTGAATAGCTATCAATCAGAACACCCTGGGCCGGCTGTGGGATTTGAATAGCTATCAGTCAGAACACCCTGAGCCTCGGCTCATCTCGCGTTGCCAGTCCTGCTGTCAAGAATCGACCTTCGTGGGACCTGATGAGCGAACACTCGAACACCTTTAGTCAGCTCTCGGTGCACGAATAACAACGAGTATCCCAATGCTTCGGTCGGCAGTACGAAAAGCCAAACGACGAGGAGCAGACAAACGTAGGTGCAAGCGTATTATTATTGTTTTCCTTTCGGTTCTTCGTGTCAACAGTAGAAGGAACGGCAGCACAGAAAGACGGAATAGAACCCGAAAGCGCGCGACGGAAAGTTACACGTGTCCAGAATGCCAGACTGAAAATCGAGTGGACGATACGGCAAGAAAGAGAGCAAGAAAGAAGAGGGGAAAATACTCGGAGGCGCCGCACGGTGCTCATATTACGGGGGGTCGTTGTTATTGGTGCTATATTACGGGGGGGGAACTGAAACAGGACGCACCCCCTGCCCCACCCCGGCTTGTCAGTGAGACCTGGGCACATTGCCAAATCTGGGCCTGGGTGTTCGGTAAAACTGATTTCGTGTGGTAAATAATCGTACCTCACTGGTCTGTGTGGGTGAAATTGTGTGAAAACTTCACTGGGGTTGTGAGCTTTTTTTGTTACCGTGTGTCGGGGGCCTTGTTTGACGGTCCCTCGGGTGGTGGGAAAGCCTCTCGGCAGGGAAAAAGGCTGTCCCTCGGGTAGTCCTCGGGACAGCCACTCCCTCGGGACAGCCGTTTCCAGCCTCGAGGCCTTTCCCACCCCCTCGGGACCTCAACAGGGCCCCCTTGACGCCGTAAACAAAAACTCACACCCAGTGAGTTTTCACCAATTTCCCCCACGCAGACCAGTGAGGTAACGTGTATAGAAACTTAGTTTAATGTTTTAGGCAGAACACTGCCTCGCATGCATGATCGACGCTAACACCAAGTCTGCTTCGAAGAAGGAGGGGGGTGAACCCTTCGCCACACGCATGGGGCCGTTGTGACGCTAATTACGGCAGACCTACGACTAAAAAGACGACATCCCCCCCCCTGATATGTGCAACTTATATCGCACTTCGGAAGCTTTCGTAGGTGGCCCAGAACCTACCCCGACATTATGGACAGCGCGTTTGCGTTGTTTTGTAGTTCGCCTGGCGGCCTCGAGTATTTCCTACAAAGCGAGTAATTAACCATGTTCAAAAAAAAAAAAAACGGAAGCAAAACAGGGACAGACGTGCCACGGAGCGGCCAAGCAAAAAAAAAAAAAAAACAAATATCGCAGATATTTTCGGCAACGTGTTGAGTGGCGGGGGGTGCGACGTTGTAGGCGCGCCAATGAGTGTTTTTTGGTGTTGCCGATGAGATTTCGACTCTTTTTTTTTTTGCGAGTGGTAGCCTTTCTTTTACGCTGCGTGACACCCGAGGACACTGCGCTTTCGTGATGCAACGCCGTAACCGTGACGACTGCAAGGGCTCGGAGAGCTGGTGTCAAGTGTGTAGCCGAGCCGGTTCACCCGTATCCCTTGTCTACCGCTGTCTGTGTTGCGCCAGGGTCTATCAGGTCCTTGCATAGAATTGTCTCTTTCACGGCGCGGTCGCGCGAAGACGATAATGCGAAAGAGTGCCAGCACCGAGAGATCACGACCCGGTACAAACGAAGAGGTGGAGTGACGAATGCAGGGCATCGCCACGGATTCTCTGCATTCTAACTGCATGCTCCAAACTTTCGCGGTAGAGTGACGAATGCAGGTCATCGCCACGGACTCTCTGCATTCTAACTTCATGCTCCAAACTTTCGCGGTAGAGCGCTGTTCATCACAGTCTATCAGGGGATGGACACAGCTTGAAATCAGAGTCGGAACCATTGTTTCCGTCGGTGCAGGGATTTGCGTCGGGTTTCGAAAGGTGTCAGGAAAACGTTTGCGTTTACCGGTTTTTCACCGCAGGACGTCTTCTTGTTGCGTTAGTGGGGCGTCATTGACAGAGTGAGCCAATGCCTCTCATCTCACCTTTAAAAACACGGCTGAGTCACGCATGCTCTTGACAGACGCCAGCGTCCGACATTTCGCACGCGCGTCGCAGTCGTTGGGTGGTATTGACAAGGGGTTTCATCGGACACTCGCATGAGCTTCGTTACTTCACCGCCGCAGGTTCCTGCCCTGGGAGGTCTGCTTGGCTGCCTTCGGGTTGCGTTTCCGCGTTGGTGTTGCCTTCTTGTTGCGTTAGTGGGGAGTCATTTGCAAGCAAATGAGTACCACACGTTTACCGGTTTTTCCCCGCAGGACAATACACGCCATTTGTGCTAGAATTACCGCGAGTGCTAGCACCAGACTTTTCCGATTGTGTTCATTGGCAGGTTTCGGCATCATACATTGCTTTTGACAAGTACGTGCCTTCAGAATCGCACCCTGCTTTGCAGACTATCGAAAGAGTGCCGAAGCAATGTGAATGAAAGCGAATCTCGCAGATAATCCATAGGAATTTCTCGTCGTAGTGGGTCACCATGTCTCCTGATGCCCAATCACCCATCTTTTGAACCTGCATGGGGTCCATACCCGCTTTCAGAAGGGATGCAACAACCATCTATCCGGGCACTGTGGTTTAGAAAACGCGCCCTCGTCCGTCCCGAGCAGTCGGCGTCGTTGAACGGCTGCAGGATGCCCCGCTTCCCCGCAGTCCCGCGGAGGGCATCCCTAAACGAGGCATGGACGGGAAACGGGCACAAGAGGCGTTTCCCCTTGGCCATGAGTTTCAGAAGGGAAAAGACCTCGACAGGGCAGTACAGAATAGACTCTGGCACGCTGTCGGGTCCATTCGACAGGAGCAAAGGGGGCAACAGATTGATGCGATTTCCCTTTCTACACCTACCACGGCGAGTTCCAGCCACAGAAGGCGGAGTGCAAGAGGGGTGCGGATGCAACGGCTTGGATGCCCTTGCGGGTGTGTCGTGCAGCTTGAAGAAGACGACTCTAGCAGAGTGCCAGAGGATTGCCAGAAACGCCCTTCAACGTAGTATATTATCATGCTACCGCGCTTGGCGATCTCTGGGAACGTGACGACCGGTGTTTGTCGATTGTTGTCGTTGTGTTGTTGTTGTTGTCGTTGCTTTGTTGAGCGCGTACACCCGGCAATTAACCCAGATTTTGCCTGTGGTTCGCGAAAGGCGGAAGATGTGCTACGGCCAAAACGCGTGGAAATCGAAAAGCGGGTGTGGATTTACACGCGTCTTGCTTCTTAGGCTGGAAGTGCGCGCAAACAAAGGAATTCGCCTTTTGCTAATTATTGGGGAGTGACAGTGCGCTTGAGATGCCGGGGGTGTAAAGTCTCCAAAGAACCTTCGGTTCTTTGTCTGGCAGTTGTGTTTTGTGTAAATAGAAAGAATTCCGACATTTTTCACGCAATGGTGGGACGATGTTCTAGTATACCTTTTGTCTCCAATTGTGGGAGGTGATTCTGTCTTTTTTTTTTTTTGGCATTCTGCAGCCATTGCAGCCTAAACGAGCATCCAACCAGGTATTCTGGATTTTCCGAGCACTTTAGGGGCCGTCGGCCCCGCGGCAGCGTTTACCAAAAAGACACAAGGTTTTGACCCCGCATGGTACCACATTACTGCCACTTGGACCGATGTCAAGACCGGCAAAAACATGTCGTACCCGCTCTACGCAGCTATGGTGCACGTGAAAGGGCGCATGGGGTATCATGCAGGGTCAAAAGTCTTTTAGGGTCCTTTTACACATGCGACCGGCCCCTCTGTACCGTTGGGTTTTGCATGAGGCATTCGCTGGAAAGAAATCATGCACTGTGGTCTTCACAGCCCAGTGCACGCCATGGTGTCCACGGTGGTTTCTATTTAGACCCGAGGTGCTTGGAAACGAGAATGGAAAAAAAAACTCCGTCGTACACCTCGAGAATAGACTCTATTATAGAGATTAGTAGAAGAACGAAATAAGTCGGGAAACTACAGTTCCGTTCGCCGCACTACCCTACTCGCGCGGCTCAGCAGATAAGTCACACATAGTATTATCCTCACACGTATCACACGTAGAATCATTTGCATGCGGCTAGTAGTAGTAGTTAACAATCTGTGACGATAGACTGCACACTAGTGTCGATCTGCCGAGCAGCCAGAGACAGCAGGCGCAGGGGGCAGGTCACTAGATATGCGTTTTATTTTATTCTCTCATCAATGGACACGCCCCCGGCGATCCCGACTGTCCAGTCACGGTCGCGAAAGTGGTTGGCCAGGCCCCCACGACGCTTTACGCACAACACGGCTACAACACGAGGATGCGGCCCAAGTTGCGGCTGAGAAAAAAAAAGAAAAAAATGCTCGAGGGGCTGCCTTGTGCTTACTCCGAAGGAGGCTAGAGGAGGGGGGGAGGTGGGAACGAAACGACTACAACTGCCCACACCAAAATCGCAATTATCGGAGCTTCTGTGGTACTTTGGGTATGGGCCTGTAACAGGCGCCAACTTTCGCCGGCACCAAACCCGGGTCCCACTCATGTTTCATTTCTTACGAAGCAGGTGCTTATACAAGTGGCACGAGCATGTAAGTTCCAAGCTGACTTTTCATTGCAGGCACGGTTTACGTAACGCCCGGTAGGAGGAGTCGGTTGCTCCTGCACAGAGCAGAACAGGATTGTTGCCCGAGGCGCCGAATGTACTCCCCCCTGAACCCATAATCTTTGATTTCTCGTTCGGGGAGTGCCGTGGGAGCCAAAATGACTTCCATCGATCTTGAGACGGCATCGTTTACAGCAGTGGA